>JANIJI010000008.1:17210000-17217500 GCA_024500535.1 Leptonema lineaticorne
CTTTTTTTTAACAAATGAATGAAATTATAATTTTGTAATACATAATTAATAATATATTCGTCAATATCATTGCGATTGTTGTTACTGTAACATTATACAATTTTTATCCCCATCGCGAATTTTATTTATAATAAATTATATATAAATTGAATTGCTGATGTTAATTACTGGACTTTCCATATAAATTTTAATTTAGCGGCATTTAATAAATTTGTCAAAAAATAGTTAACTTTGAGGCATTTATCAAAAAACAGTTGTTTAAAAAGTAAAAATCCTTCAAATTTTCTTTTTGAAGAATAAAACTAAAATTTAAAAAAGCAATAAAGTTTATGAGATTATTGTGATTCATTAATAATATTTGATTTCAAATATTGCATATATACTAAAAATCTTTTAAATGTCATCGCTAAAAAACTATATAATATTTATTATATTATTGATTATTTATATGAAGTTACATCACGATGTTAACAATATTAAACTAGCATGAATTACATGTTTATTTGTATAGAAAAATCGTATTTTATGGAGATTTACGATTAAGCTGTTAATCCAATGTAATTCAATTTTACAATTTTTCATGACATTTATAATTACAGCTGATGTGTTTATATTAATTTTCTTTAATATTTAATAATGACTATATGTTTTACGTTCACAAAACTATACGCGCGCATGAAGATTTTTTTTTGTTTTCCTTTAATTTAACTAGATTTATGAGTTTCATGCGTTATATTTATGTATTCGTGAAGTATAAATTACATATATTTAAAATTAACTTTACGAAACACCTACGATAAAATTTTTCATTTCCTACATAATTATACTTGTCGATTAAATCTCCAATGTACGCCAAACTTTATATTTTTTATTTTGTGTAAAATTATATTTGAAATTTTGTAGCACAGAAAAAAAGTGGAGCAAACGAATCGAAAGATAAATAAAGCATTTAACGGGAACGTGACGTTTGAGCATTTAATTTAATTTTATTATTATATAATATTACGTTTTAAGGAAACGTTAAAGCCGTCGAGTATTAGAGTTTTACATTTAAGAATCATTAAAACCTCATTGAGACTCCTAAAAATTGTTTTTTTTCTTTTTTCACACGTTATCGTTGATATAGACAATTTTTACGATTCACTTCTTTTTCACCGAATATTTTTTTGTACGAATATATATATATATATATATATATATATCCTTTTGATGTTGTTATTTTGAAACGTTTTTCGAGGGCTTGTTGGCCGTTTCGCGCGATCATGGCGTATCGTTTGTTTGCGAATTCCTTATCGAATTCGCTTTGTTTGAAACATCGCATTAAAGCAACCTCTTGATATTATACCATTACCTGCCCATTGTGTTGACGATTTTCCTTTTTCATCGAAGCACTTGAAACACATTAACATTTCCCAAAAAATTCCAAACGACAAACTTCCTCAAAACTATCGAACCTTTTCTTCCATTTCCGTAAAAAAGGGTCGATTGTCTCTGTTAAAGTAGCGGTCATTGTGTTTCACAAAATTATATGTAGATTTTCCAACAGATTATTTGACCAGTGTTTTGTGAATTTTCATTCTTCGCGGAAATGACGAATAATGTGTGCGACGGCATGTCAAAATTTATATATTTAGTTGAGGTACTTTCAATGCGGAAATTGTCATCATCTAACAAACGTATCGTTTCGTCAAAGCCTTTTCAATCCTTCCATCGCGGCTTACTTACTAATACATTCACGATGACACAATTCTATTAAGAGCTATCAACCTCTTACGCAAAGTGTTCAACTACTATTTATTTTTTTGCCTCTTTTTATAAAATAAAAAAAGAAAATATTACGCAAATTTCAATTTATTTATAACACGCAATTCTGTTTTTAACGAAATGAAATCGTTATTTTTTTTACCAACAGCTTGTATAACATATAACTGAAGAACATTTTCCCCTCTGAATTATCTAATAAAGGTTTTGTTTTAATACGAAAAAACAATACTGTAGAGATATTTAATTTTTTAATCAAGACTCTGGCGTATAACGTCACATTGTTGTGTTGTTGTGTTTGTCTATTATTTTATTTTAACGCCGTTGTCATCGTATACTGTTTAATTAAATAGTCAAACGGGTATCACGGGGAGTAAAATTGTTTAATTTCCTTTGTATCTAATACGTATGTTACGTTTACCTGGAAAACATGAAAATTCTCTGAAGATAATGAAAAGACCGTCTTTACCATGAAAAGAGATAAGACTGAAGCTTAAGTGTCCACATGAAACTCCTTAGTTTGTTTTTGTTTATGCTAACTTGTTTAGACTTATGTTGTTTATAAATTTCTATAGAATTCAATGTATAATAATATATATATATATAATGTGTGTGTGTGTGTGTGTGTGCATGTACTACATGTATTTATTGATATCGTTATATACATTTAATTTATTATTCATTTAATAATAAGAATCCGCTAATCTGATAATAGTAATCACATTCAATATTTCTATATTAATTATACGAAAATTTATTAATGGTATAATTATAATAAAATAATATATGTACTCATAATTGATTCATTTAAATTAATCGAAGTACTTGAATACATCAAAATTATTTTTGTATAATTAAATTTTGTTTATATAATTAAATAACTATTTCCACATTTTAATTTAGTTTTGAAACAGACTATACATATATATGCGCGTGTATATTTAATTATAATTTTTCGACTAAACTTTTATGTTCGCGTTTTTTCGTTGTTTATACGCAAAACCTTTGTGTTTCTATTTTTTAATTTTGTAAAAAATTTTAAATATCGCTCTATATTAATAACCGCGCGTTTTGTTTCGAAGCGGCAAGTAAACATTTTAACAACCTTTTTCTACGTTCCTCTTTTTTTTTCATGTTTTGCATTATTAAATGGATAAACACACCTTTAATTTTATTTATACCGGGAAACCGGTTGAAGATTTCGCTTTGTATCTAGATGTTTAATTAAATAAATTTGCGATTTTAATATAAATATATTCTCGTGCGGTGTTCTAAATCGTGACATTTGTATATTCGCAACGGACATATCCATAAAAATATTCCAATTTGTTATTTTTCTCGTTAATGGTGATTCTTTTTTAATTTCATATCAATTTTAATTTATGGGAGTATTTCACTGGAAATGTTTATTCTGGTTGAGCAATTTGAACTATAAGTTCGAATTCATACGATAAATTTTCATTATATGTATATCATTATAAATGCATATCCAGTATATTGGAAATAGTACGTATTTAAATGTATTTCTTTTTCTTCAAAAATTCATTATACCTATTTATAACGTTTGTATTAGTGCTAATTTTGATGAAAATTTAATAATTTCCCTTTTCATCTTTGCAAAACAGCAAGCAGTACGTTCGCAAATTCAAGCGTTCCATAATAACTGGAATTAATTTGGTCTTTTTGCCAACCTCTGTTAAAACCTTATCGGTTGGAAGGCTTTACTAAAGTAAAACCCTCTGCGTTTTTTTTTCATCGCCTTTATTACTATTGGACGCCACCCGCTCCTACAGGATACCCTATGAAAATTTATACACAAATATTATTTTAGGACGGACCGCTTTAACTATTCACCTAGGCTCTTCGATTTGCAGGACAGAAAGAAATTCGCCAACGGTTGCTGAACGTGAAAGTGAAATAATCCACAGGACACTATGTATTGACAACTCGAAGGATTTGCGCTTTTACGTATGCGTTTTATATAATGGCAACCCTTTTTGACTCCCACAAACCCCCATCTCCCATTTTCCCTCTTTATATTCGTACGTAAAGTCAATCCTTTATTTATGCCCAGGATCAAGATATATCTACTAACTGTACGTGTAGAATTATATATGTGAATATATATATATATATATATATATATATATATATATATCGTGTTTGCGTGTGTGTTCTTTGTCGTGTTCATAATAAATTCGAATATCACCTTCCATATACGCACACTTTCATTCATTCATATTACGTTGACTTTGATTTATCGACTGTGATAAATCTTAAAATGTGACAAATATTCATATTTATCGTAATATAACGTACATGTATATGTAAGTAATTCATTCGAATCGATTCGATAATTCAAACGATCAGGCGAACGACAACGGCAGACTATATATTGAATTTTTTTTTTGACGCATAACAATATAAAATGCAATTTATTTTTTTAAGTAAACATAGTTATTCAACTATTTAGAGGAATTTATTTTATATAGCTAGATTTCTTAAATTATGTATTAGTTTTTTAAAGAATATGTTTGAATTTTACATATAGATTTGGTTATAATATTTTAATTGCCTTTTGTGATTTTAATATGTATCTTGTTATGTCCTTTTTTTCACAGTACCTTTTAAAGATTAGTTCTCTAAATAATTACTATTACCTTGGATAACGTTTAACGAATAACTGACAACAGAAATATAATAAAATTATCACCTAATGTAAGAATTTAGCCATCTTCTGCTAAACTTACCCATAAAATAATATTAACAATGTTGATGTTCTTATTTGCTTATTTATTATATATACAGCAGATCATAAATTGGAAAAAATTATCTTTTTAAAAAAGATACAATTTTCAAAAACGAGTTAAGATTATTATTAATAATAATTGCAACCTTTTTATAGAAAATCTGTTAATAAATAATATTTAAAGCTATTAATTTTATACTTAATATAATATATAGTACGTACGTAAAATAGTTTTGCTTTATATTTGTTATGCTTCATTATATTATATATGATCATCATCGCCATCATCAATCCTTCAAATGTCATCGGCTTATTTCTTTTTAACCCTTGTCACGCACAAGTTATAAACACGTGTGTACTCAATAATACCCAGATCCATCTCGTTGAACTTACTCTCAAGTTTAAACGTACAAACCGCCGGTTAAACTGACAGACATGGCGGTCCTCTTACTTATTACAATTCTCGCTGCGTATGTTTGCTCAACTCGTTAGTTTTTCAGAACCCTCCAATTTTACGATCCTAAATTGTCCTTTCACAAAAAAAATGAAAATATACCAATAAATATATATATATATATATATATATATATATATATATATATATATATATTTCTCTTTTATAAATTTATTCTGGTATTATAATGCTTTTTTACGAAAGATTTTTTTTGAGAACGTCATTTATATATATACAACATATTGTAGGCGCGCTTCGTTTTCTCGAGAAAACGGCCACTTGTGATGATGAAGGTAAGATCGTCTGGTTTGACTGTTTGGTCAACCATGGTGTAGTGGAGTTTCAAACAACTTGTTCGGTCCATTATGTTTGAAGTTGTAAGGTGTCCACTTTGTCAACAATAGTGAGAAAATGTCACCCTTTCTGAATTGTCGGAACGACCCTGTTTTATACAGAGAATAATTTGTAGGTATAGAAGTGACCGCTTTCATTATACGTTTGTGTCCTCGTTAATTATTCTGATTACTAGCTGATTTTCAGAAAATTACTTATATTTTTATAGATGAAATGAAAATCTTGTTTTTTATTATAATTTTTATTTATAAATAAAATTAAATATATTTATTTTTGCCAAAAACAAACTTACCAAAATATTATTTAATTTTATTCTTATTGTGTGGAATAGTTTGAACGTTTACAAAAATATTTTAAAAAGACGTAAAAACAAATTTATCCTAAAATTCACTAGAAATTTTTACAATCACTATAACAACTTGTTGATGGCTTTAGAAAGAAAAATCATTTTATTTTTTCGCTTTTGTAAATTTATTTTCAAAAACAAAGTATTTATTATATTTTATATAAATAAATTGAAACATAATATTTATCACCGTTCAAAGTCATTGAAGCAATTTTTCATTTTAGTCATCAATGCAAAACCGTATCTGAAGAAGACAAATTGATCCAGCTTATAAATATTTTGTCACATGTGTATAATCAAATAATAATTTATCAAATAGAATATTTTTTTGAACGTTATTAATTGATATAATAATATAATAATATATATATATATATATATATATATATATATATATATATATATATATTATGTGTATATGATCAGAAGGGAATGAGAATATTGTGATGGATATGGTTATCGTGCGTGTGTGAAATATTCTATTAAAAGACGATGGATAGTTATTCGTTGATCTTTTGAGTGGTTTGTGTATGTCGAATGAAGTGTGTGTTTTGATCGTCAGAGGATGAGGCGTCCGGGATGAGAGTATGGCGGCGGATCAGCGCGGCGAGGGGCGGAGCCGCGCCGGGGGCTGACGTATTGATCTCGGCTGCCACCCTTAAACCTCCCGCACACCCTCGCTGTGCCTCGTGCTTCCACATATACACGCAGCCTCTCCGATGTACCAGCTCGTACACCTCTTAACCTCTTGTCTTACCTAGTTTTCAGCCAAGGTCGACCTTGTCTGACCCGTGAGTGCAACGCACTACCTTTTAATATACACCGTCGTCGTTCGCTCGTTCATATTTTTATTGTACAATGTTATTCGTCTTATTTTCGCATATCGATAATTTATTTTGTTCATTGTCATTGTGCAAAATAATTGAATAACTTACGCGCATTCGACACAAACACTCTTCTCACTGACTTTCGTACGAAAAAAGCTGGTATTTTTTTAAATCGATTTTATGCTCAACCAAAATTGATTTATTATCATTATTCAGAAAATAAAAAATAAAAATAGTTTCGAGTAATCAAATAAATCTAAGTTTTAATTATATTTCTTAATATCAACTTTTATTTTTTATACGATTAACTACTATGTGAATTAATTTTCTTTTTTAAAATCATATTTAGAATTTATATTTTTATAATGTGATGCGTGTCGCCGTTAATTTTATTGATTTTCATTTACTTTTTTTATTCACACTATATGAATATGAAATCGAAAGCCATATTTTCCACTTGATAATCAAAGTAACCTGTTGGAAATTTACTTTAAACCGTAAATATCAATATTATAAATACTTGTTATTATTAGATGCAGTTTTAAGATTTTGAAATAACGTTACAATTATATATATTTATATGTCTAAAAATAAACTGACTTTTATTTTTTTTTCAAAACATATGTTTTTAGAAGTTTTCATTTATATAATATATAAGTATAAAAAATACATATTCAAATTATGCTTATGAAAAACCAATATAATATCATTTTTAATCATAATTATTTATGCGTGTACAAATCAGAATCATTTTTGCTCTAAATGATGAAACTATCAAGATTTGTGGTTTTGGCAATAAGCCTAATTTGCAGTGCTTATTTTGCCAACTTTTCTGGTTATATAGGTGTTCCAGAATATCTGCAGTGTCCTCGAAATCGTTATGAAAAAAATGGGCCAAGGATTAAAATGGAACATCACCATCGAAATTGTAAAATTAACATTTTATATAAATATATATACATTTAATGATTACAATCAACCGAATAAACATAAATTATTTGCATATATA
>JANIJI010000008.1:17222500-17307500 GCA_024500535.1 Leptonema lineaticorne
ATACTGTGATCAAAAAGTAAGGCGAATTTGTTTATAAAATTTAAATTCTTTATTTATTCTTCCAAATCAATTTCACCCCTTCAAAGTAATCGACGTTCGATAAAACACAATTTTGCTAACGCTTTTTTCAATCTTCGTAGCAATCATAATAGTCTTTTTCCGGTATAGCCTTCAAAACCCTAATTTGATTCAGATTTTATCTCTTCAATCGTGTCAAAACGGCGTCCCCGCATTGTGGCCTTTTGAGTTTGCTGAATAGCCAGAAGTCGCACGGAGCGAAATCAGGCGAATACGGTGGTTGCGAAACGATATAATGAAAGAACCAAGAGTTGTAAAAACACATGTAACTCGAAAATAATTAAACCTTTTGATAAACAGACACTTGGCAAATGATATAGACGGTCTTACTAACGTAGGAATATATATATAATATAATAGTGTATATTATATAAATATATATATATATATATATATATATATATATATATGTGTGTGTGTGTGTGTGTGTGTATGTATGTATATAATATACACAAAAATGTAAAGATTTTTTAAACTAGAAACTGTTCTATAATATAAAATTACGAATTAATTTTCTATTTAATTATTATATTATAAATAATTGATATTTTGAATTAGTATTAAAAGTTGTTCGTAAAGTTTAACAATTCTATAAGAAATAAAGATACTCAAATTACTTGTTTTTTATAACTGGAATTGTTGTATATCTTTCGGTAATTATAGTTTTAAAATTTTGCCAGTTTAACTATAAATAAAATAATATTACTTATTCTTAAGAGAGACGAAAATCAAATTTAATATAATTTTATTAATTCTATATTTGTTGATTAAATACAAATTATTTCTTGAATTCAGTATATATTGTGAATTCTCAATTAACTATCAATTTCATATTTGCATATCTTGCAAATGTGTTATTTATTTTATGCAATTATTAAGCAATATCAATTAACCCTGTTTACTGACATTATTGATTTATATTGTATAAACTTAATGAATGTCTTTTACCTATGAATCGCATTTTAATCAAATTGCGAATAACAATCGCATTTATAAATTAGTATTATATAGGTTTATTTAAATATAGTATAATTGTAATAATTTTAAAAATTTTAATATTAACGTTCGAATAGTGAAATGTCCTTTTCATTTTTCGTTACGTTTTTTTTCACAATAACAATAAAGTTCGTTATATCCAGCTGGTGACCTAAAGCGGTTTCAGGCTAAAATGTCTGAAGTATAAAGGTTTTTACTAGAAAAGTTTCACCATATTTAACGAAATATACGCGAAAGAAGAGGAAAAACTATTTACGTAAGTTTCACCATTTTCTCTATTTAGCAATTCAAATGTGAACGAACGACCAGAGGCTTTTAAAACAATGTATGTAAAACGAAAAAGCTATCGAAAACTTCGTTCCCTTTCGCGAAGCACAGTCATATTAATTTTGGACTTCGCGTATTGAATTTTTGATTTCTTTTATTTTTTTAATATATTTATTAGCATTATATATATATATATATATATATATATATAATTTTTGGTTCAAACGTACAATTAAATTTTATCGATAACATTCAAACATTCCGCACGGTATATAATTGTATTATTTTTTTTCGTTTTTCCATTTATTTTTTTTATTGGTCAAAAATTATTTTTCGCAAACCATATGTGAAGTATTTCTTATTAACAATCTTTTAATGTAATTGGCATATTGCATATAGAAAAAAAATATAAATCGAAAAAACACGTAGCCCTTTTATTTAGTTGTTCGCCGAAAACTTGACAAAAACCGCACATATTCGGGCTACATTTCCTTTACACTCTTTATTGATCTCACTCTAAACTTTTACCCTGTGGGGTTTTTCAACTTACAATTCCTGTCACGCTATCCACATGACGTCATATGTTTTTTTTTTGAAGAAAAATAAAAAATAAAATCCCCCTTGACTTTTAACGATATTCTTCGGAGAATTCAATCTTATATCATACTCACATGTTACAATCGATAAGTAAATAAAACACCATTTCATTTCTAACAGCAAATTAATAGTGCCTAGACTCTTATACAAAAAAACTGCTATGGTTTCTTTACGTAAAGTGTGATATATGACATCTGCTTCTTGTTCGCTCAATTTATTAGGATAGTGGTAATGTTGCAATTGGATATATCACCGGACGAAGATACTACAATTTCAACTTAAGATAATATCCCCCCCGTTTACAAACGAAGAAAACCTCATTTTGACCCTCAGATGGATAAATGTTGGTGGAATGAAGGAAACCAACCACTAGAACTAATTGTATGAGGTTTATGTGTACTATTTGAAGAACACTAATATATATTCATATATAAAAATCATTCAAGCGTATAATAAAAAAAGAAACTTTCACGTATAACTGAACATATATATTTATATATATATATGGAATTATATAATCTTCGGAAAAACGGCGTTTCGTTCATCTAACGTCCCTCTGGGATTCATCTATCATTTATACTTCGATTTTATGTACAATTTTTCCGATAGAATATATTCTGATGACAGTTTTCGGTTCTATAATTAATTTGCTATAAATTTGTTTCATATTAATCGTAAAACACGTTTATTTTACATAATATTAATTGATTATGAATATTTTGTATTCAAAGTTATTTCTTGAAAAAAATCATATTTAATTTTCATTTTACAATATTCGTTTTTAATTTTAATATTAAAACATGCTCCACGGTGTTTTATTATTATTAATTTGTTGATTATTATATTAATACACTTATTTAATTGCAGGATTTTATTTATGCATTTTATGTTTTCTTTATGAAGTCTTACAATATTTAAAATAAATTAAATACGATTATAATAAAACATAATGGTTTTTAATTTTGCTCTACGGTATAATAATCTATTTTATATTAAAAATCGCATTATTGGGTTTTAATCGTAGATATAGTATATCTGTGGAACGTTTATAATGATAATGTTATAAATTGTCTAGTTGATAATTTTTAGTATTTATATAAGAAAAGTCGATTATTTTTTTCAATGCAATATAAAAAGTCTATCATCCAAACCGCCCACGTTAAATGTTAAAATCAATTCCTATAAGAATTGCGTTTATCGAATTCTCTCTAGGCGAAGTAATATCGAAAAAAATAATTCGAATTTATATTCGATTTGAACGAAATAAGTTCGTGACGACTTAAAAAATAATCGTTTTTCAGCTTTTATGAAATACAATCAAAGGGGATCTTCTGTCAATATTATGATTTAATATCGGCGCCGAAGCAAACGGAACGATAAAATATTGCAGCTTGGTATCAAAATACACATAATATGCTATAATATTTATTTATATTCACAAGTAATAAATGACTTTTATTTTAATAAATTCAAATAAATTTCTTTTTATATCTTTTGTATCTAACCAAAATTTTCACGATATACGATACTAACTTTCAAATATATTAATTTTTTTTTCAAACGTAATTGAGTATATAGCAGTGTTTCTAAATTTGAGGTTAATATTCAAGATATAATAGTATAATGTCTACATATAATTTAATATTTTTCATTATCTTACGTTAATTATGACATTCGCAATATCGATATATTTTACACGGTACAAAATTATTGAACTATAAGACCCCCGAAATGAAGCCACTTTTCTTCGCTCGCGCGCTCCGATTTTAAAGGGGTTGAAAAGCGTGCGTGCGCTAATTAAATTCTTCGCTGTCGAGCGGATTTCTGTGCATAATTTACGCTTTCTCGCCAAAAACCCGGAGTTGTTCTCGCTCGCTAGTTGTGATCTTTAATCTGAACAGTGAACGTACTCGGTGCTCGTGCCACAATTTCGCAGATTTAATTTCAAATGAGCATTAACCGTGCTCGCACTTTTACACGCACGTGATACGCCTGCTAAAACCAGATGCCCGAATATAAAAGCCAAAAGTGTGCACGATCTGTGTAGTGCGCAACGTTTTCTTTTCAAATTTCACATCCCCAATACCAATAGTCGCTACTCTATATAATATCTGTAAAATTTTACATTTACTTTGATTTCTAAAATGCGCTCTATTTTATTGGACGATCAAACATATATCCAACTAATTTATTTTTCAACATTAAAAAAATGTAATAACAATTCTGTTATGAATATTGTTTACTTTTAGTTTTTGTACTTTTTTACTTTCAGTACAATCAGTAATAGATAAATATTCTGAAACAAAAACATTTACTACATATATACTTTATTGATAATATTTATATAATAATTTAAATATGTTTTACTCAAAATTGATCAATTTTATGATATTAAATATATATATATATATATATATATATATATATATATATATATATATATATATATATATATATATTATATTCTTTTCGTGATTATATATTATATTTATTAACGCTATCAACCGTTTAATATATTTTTATTACATTCGTTATCAATATAATATAAATTTATAAAACGTTAAAAAATCACTATTATTATTTTTTTTAGAAAAAAATATTTATATAATGTATTATACAATTAATATTTTTACTTTAAGAAAATTGTTTATATGTACATACATTATCATAATTTCCATTTATAACAAATTGCAAATTAGTAAAAAACATTCCGTATCCGATTTTATATTGTATATTTATTGTTCAATACGGAAAAAAATTACATAAATGTGTACCGCGCTCCCGAGAATATTATTCTAATTTACATGCTATCATTGCGAAATTTGTATGAAAACCTTTTTTTTCTCTTCTCATTTTTTCTTCTTCTCTGAGATGACTGTCGCAAATATTTTTCCATTGTCTCGTACTCTTCGTATCTAAAAATTTCTCTACGTTGCAAAGATTTTTCCGACGCCCAATTTTCCTTACCGCTTATTGTCAACGAAAAAAAGTCTGGAAAATTCAATTTTACCCCCAAACCACTCTATTGTTCGTTCTCCTCCTCTCCAGAGGCGGAACCCGAAAACAAACTCGAATTTCTCGAGAAAAACCACTTAAAAAAGATAATGCCGTGTCGGCTTTTGCGAAAAACTCGCATGAATAAAGATAGATACACTAGACAATGGTTCCATTATCTACCTAGCATATACGGATTTCTATTTGAAATCTTAAAAAAATAGCATTGACTCCAAGAAAGAAAATGACCATCTCCATGTTTTATTTTACGCAATTTTGTTTCCATATAACGTTATTTCAGCGCACCGTCTACTTGCTTTATTTTACCTGTTCTATAATTGTGTTTTATTTTTCATCTCTCCATTTATCTTTAATCTAATAGGATTAATTTTTATCTGGCGATAGAGAGATTATACTAAATTTACTCAATTGAAAACAATTTGTTATCATATCATTTACTCAATTAAATAAACAATATAACGTATAATAAACTCACATATCCTGATCTAAATATTGTTTGATGAGAAATGTTGATGATTCAAGTGGTAAATTATATCCTACGATGTGCTATTTTTGTTTTAGTACATTTTTAGTATGTACTTCAAAACATTATTTTTAATTTTATTTTTTAAAAAAAACGTTCGCAGCATAAATAATTTTCATTTCATTACAAAATTACGTCCATAGTTAAATTATACCTGATTTTAACTTAAATTTATATTAATACTTATTTACTATTCATTTCATTTTTTTTATTTCGACCTCAACTTAAAGAGATTTAAACACTTCATAATTTGTACAAAACATCTTCTGAATTGCGGTTTTGATATTTACTTATCGAATCAAAGTCAATCTTTGAAGTTTCGTCGCAACATCTTTAATAATTATAATCAGTAATTAAATTTTTTATAGTTGATTGAAAAAATGCATAACATCTCGACGCGCCTTTATATCGATATTTTACCGTGGTTTTCCGTATGTACACGTTTAATATGCTTTTAACATGCGACATAAATTGTTCGCAACGATTCTTGTTTTTTTTTTTACTTTTTAACACCGTTGATCTCAGTCAGAACCAAGTTTTGTCATGGTGCCTTTTATTTTATCTCTGAACGCGTTGAATCAGCTCAAAACTTTTTCATAACTTTCCAAGTTTTGTTTCATCAGTTTTTAGATATCTTTCTACGCGTTAAATGTGGCGAAAACGTGCTCGATCGATTTAGCTATATAATATATATTACACAATATGAGTTTAATTTTGTATTATGTGTTGTAACTATAAAGACTTATAAAAGGTTCTTCGCTAGAATTGAATATTATAATAATCTTCAGATCAATAAATATGATGTTGACATTAAAAAAACTGATATAATAAGTTGTGTTAAAAAATCTGTATTTCTAAATACAGACTAAAATTTCTAATAAAAATAGTCATATATATATATATATATATATATATATATATATATATATATATATATATATATTGCTATATCTTCAATATCTCCGTTCACAATGGGCTAACAAAATATCCCAATAAATAACCGTTGACGACGGGTCGTCCGACTTAAAAACCGAACTTAAATAGAACGAAATAAAATATCTGTAAGATTTATCGGCGAACTCCGAACAAAACCGTTCCTACAGAATAAATATTGAAAATTTTACGCAGGTATTGCGCTATTTTTCAAAGCCGAATTCTTTCCTAAAAAAAAACAAGTAGGAAAATCCGAAAATTCTCACACGTTTTGTTTTTCCAATACAACTTCAGAAACTGTCATAATTTCAATTTATAAACAATTTTTATATTCAATGTATAATTCTTATTATAATTTCAACTTATAATATATTTTTCAAATTATAATATATTTTTTAATATAGTTAATTCGTTAATTTATGATTTTTTTAAATATAATAATATTCTTAAGGTGTCGTAATATAAATTTTATAACATAATATGTAAGTATTTATAACATTTATAAATTTAACAATATTATATTAAACAACCATTTTCCATCGTTAAAGAATATATATATATATATATATATATATATATATATATATATATATATATATATATATATATATATATATATATATTCGGTGACCTTTCCGAATACAAGACATTTGTTTTCGGGGACACATTTAATCCTATAAGAGACATAAGGGTTAAAGGGAAGTTTTAAAAATACACTCACACGAAATCTTTTCGATACATTTTACTGTAATCCCTTTTTTTCAAATATAACTATAACGCAATACGCATATACATAATAAATTACTTAATAAACAGTAATTCTCGAACTTTTTCGTCCTGTTTCAATATTTATTGAAACAAAAATAAAAATTTCTAACTATTATGTTTTCCTTTTGACCAAATTTAATATTTTATGCACGAAATATATACAAATAGATAATGTTGATTATAACCCATATGCCATAATCTACTCTACACTGATACGTGCTATTATCTTATCTCTTTGTCTAAAAGATAATTGCTCTCTATTTATATGAGTAATATGACATATTTTGCTTTGCATCAATTTTCCTTGTTTTATGAATCTCTATAATAATATGTTCTTATCGCGATGAGTTCGATATAACATCTTTTTTCACGTTCAGTATTGTTTCGATATTTCAACTGAAATCTTTCTAATACAATTTGTTGACGTCTAATATTAAAAGTGAAAATAAAGTTTCTCATATTTGTGCGTCTTTATTTGCGAAAAATATTTCATATTATTTTTAATGCAAATTTTAATAACATAATTTATTTCCAACTTCTACGAACAAATATTATTCAGTACCATAAAATATATAATTTTACCCTTCTAAAATAGTAGAATATTTTTATACAAATATAAAATTGATTTCATAAATTAGTATTGTGTATTTATTTATTATTTATATTAAAAAATACCTCAGATAAATGCATTATATTTATTATCTATTGTTCTACAGTACAAGTATACAAATCAATCAATCAATGCAACCAATAAATCATTATAAATTCTTTTGTAATATTAGAAAATAAACTTTTTCTCATTATAAAAAAAAATCTGATCTGTATGTGAAAAGTGAAAAAAAAAGAAAATCCTTTATAATGAGTTTTTTAAGTAGTTTTTGTGATACGGCATTTGTCTACACTCAAATAGTATCGTCACTCGATTTCGCTATACCTGCAATAACGAGAGATCGATGTTAGTATATATACACTTTTATTTTTTTTTAATACTTGTGTTATCAACAACATTCGAAAATCGATTTGTGCTAGATAACCCAATAGACCAGTTATTTTTAAAATTTGATAAATTATAAATGAACTAACGAATTTAAATGTTAACAATAGAAAGTGTCAACGTAAAAACAATTAATTTTTAAAAATTCAATTTATAACTAGAGATTTAGTTATTTGCACCAAAAATATTAAGAATATTTCATTTTGATTGACTAAAAAACTATGAAAACTAAATATTTACAAATCATTTATAAATATTTTGTTTTCCTATAAAATAAATAACTGGTTAATAATGATTATCTGCTCATCGCTTAGATTATCTTCACTTTTATTTTAAAATTTTTATTTTTTGTTTGACTTGACTAAAATTACACAAAGCCATTCGTAAATCATTTAACATTAACCATTTCAACTTGTTTTTTATTTCTTCCCCTAAAACTTTGGTTTTCATTTGTGAAAGTAATTTATAGAATACGCGACTTGCATTTTCATCGCAAAGAAAATGTGTTTGGAAATGCGATCAATGTATAACTAGTCTTTTTAATCGTTGCTTGTGAAAATGCCGGAAACAGCTTTAAAAACATCATATTGTAGAATTCGGAAATGTTTTTATATTTTACCATATTATAATTAATTCATAGGTATTTATAATAATCAATTTTAAAAAATTCAATTAGTTTTGTGTTTTATCTATCAATCTCAAGAATTGTTAATTAGTAATACAATGATAATAAAATCTCTTCGATATCAAATTACACAATTTCTGTAATTAATTTTTGACATCAAAATCTCTGGATTAATTATTTCATTGTAATTTCCAAGGTTTTTTATGTATGATTTTTCGTATTATCTTCAATGTCACCAAAATATATATCTAATTTTTATTATTATAACAAAAGTCATAAATTATTCATTTCAATATTATTACCATTACCAATTTTATAATTATAGAACGAAAATATCAAATATCATCAATAATGCGTTAAAATGCATTATTGATAATATTTGATTATACATATATATCTGCAAAGTTTAAATAAACTACTCATTTTTTACAATTTTAATTTTCATGCATTATTTTATATGAAAACTACTATAATAATTATCAACTTTATGATATTAAACCTAATTGAAAATTGTAATTTATTATGCTGAAACTGTTAACACGTCATTGTATAAATATTTTTTTTATTATAGTACAATGAAATCATTCATTCAGATAACGAATATAACATATATTATATATTAGCTCATATCGAAATTCTCGGATGTATTACTTAGCGTCGATTTTCACTTTTAAGGCACGCGTTTCGCTTCACATTTGGCGACAGTGTACCAGTTATTAACGACATTAATAAATCTCAGATTATGCAATTAAATACTCACTTTACGTTACCGCCCTCGAATAAGTTAATTACGTCGTTCCGCGACCGCGAAAGTGTCTCTCCCACGTTTCTGACCGACACAGTTTCACTTTTAATAATAACCGAATAACAAATGGACGACGGTGTCTTTTCTTCGCCGCGGATAGATATTCGGAGCCGACTTAATATGCGTGTCTCTTCTTCGCCGAAAATATCCATAAATAATCCCTTAAGGCCGTTCGTAGAGTCTCGGTGCCTTTCTTTTAATCCACCGTCCGAATTAATTACTTCTGCGCCCACTCCGGTTTTCCGCAACTCCCTCCCTCCCGGTGCCCACCTTCTGCAAACTTTTGCCACTCTTTATACCATGTTTTCTTTTCTCTTTTCGCGCGTATTGAGATGAAGAAAACGAAATAAAACTGCCCTTAATCTCTGCGAACGGAGAAGTCGTTTTGTTTTTCTTTTTTATATATAGCTGTCATTTTTCTTTGACTTCGGTGTCTTTAATCGCACTTTACGTTTGTATTATTTTTTATTACCAGTATTATATATATATATATATATATATATATATATATATATATATATATATATTAACAAAATTTTACAATGAAATTTATTTTTCGCAACTCAAGTTCTATAATTTAATAAGTATAATGTATTATTATATTTATTACAATATAAAAACTTCATTTTACTTTCTAGAAAATTTATTCTTAAAAGAAACATCTTTTTGCAGAAAATTAGAATAATTTTAAAAATCCTTATTCATATATATGTAATAATTAAAAATACTTCGATATATCGCAAATCAAAATCCATCATTCATTGTTTCTTATATCAACATTTGACCGCAATATTTGTACAAGTCATTTGTTTCAATATTGACTGTTTTCCTATAAATTTGATATCGAAAACAAGATTAAACACATATTTATATAATATATTTTTAATATGAATAATAATTGCTTTGTTTTCCAATATATAATATAAAACACGAAATAGATTATATCGAAACATTTATTTATTTATTGTTTGTTTTCGCTGCTTCACGGAAATATTTTATTTACGATGCCTTCAAATGCTCTCTTTTATCTTTTTTCAGAATGTGAAATATTTATGTATATATTTTTGGATGATCCTGATTCCGTTCTTACGATACTGCCCTTTTCGTAGCTTAACACGAATGTCGAGTAAATCTCATTTTACATGATTCTGCGGATGACAATGCCGACTGTTTTATTTTATTTAGCGCTTTTCTTTGCTTTGTGTTTCGACGTTGCGTTAATATTTAACTAATATTATGCCGTGAAATATTATTGTATATAATTTTTATAATAAAAATAATGAGAAGGAATTTCACACTTATAATATTTCGTTGTAAATTTTAATAATTAAAGTAATGTCATCTGACGTATTTGAATGAGATGTCATCCCGTTTTAATCGTGCTTACATTTTTATTTCATAAAATTGTAGCAGTAAAAAAGGAAAGCTGAAAATTTATTTTCGTCGTCATTGTTAGCATTTAGCGTAATCTTTTTCTTTTTTAATGAAATTGCTCTCACAGAATACAAGAAAATCGGAAATTTAGTATTAAATATTATACATTATGTAATTCAAAATATTTTGCAATTTTTTTTGTATTTAAAATTCATTATAAAGACGTCGTTTTATTTGAAACTAATAGAATCATGTGCAAATTCACACATATTATTACTAATATGTGATTAGTGTTAAAATTTGATTAAATGAATACAATATTACAATAAAAAAATAATTGATTTACGAGAAACAAACATGTCATCTATGAGTGATTATTTCAATAAATATGTAGTAGTTTTACTACTGTTTTAATGAAATTTCCGGTTTTAAACTTTTTTTTTTGTTAATAATCTGGTGCAGTGAATATACGTGATAATTACTGAATGATTGTTTTATAATGCTTATACATTCAATGTTAATATTAAAAATGTAACATCATTGATTTATTTACTTTCATATGTATATTGAAATGCTAAATATTTATGTTTGGAAAACATAAAAATCAATAATAAATATTGCTTAAAATAATAAAATATGTTGTTTGCTTTTTGTATGAATTTTTATGGTTAAAACTATTACTTTTTTTTAATATGTTTTTAAACTATTGAATTGTGTATATTTCACTTTTGATGTTTATTCGCTGTGTGATATATTGTGTAAGGTATTTTATTTTTGTGTTTTAACTAAGTTTTTTTTTCATAGTAGTAAATAATAATGTGTGCGTGTATATCCGCTTATATTGTATTTGCTTAGGCTCAATTTCGACCTCTGCTCTATTATTATGTCTTCTTTTCGAATCAAAGACCTCGTTCAAAATGTTTTTCCAAAAGATCTCGAACGTCTTTGCAGGGAATATAAATTATTTACATAGGACTTCACCGTGTACTGTTGCATTTACATCGAGACTCGAATAACTTTTCTCGTTTCGAATATAAATAAAATATAGATAATTTTATTTGTAGCCTTCCTTCCATCACGTCGTCGTATCGCAAGCCAAATTGTCCTGTGTCGCAATTTTTCAACCGGTTTTATGTATCGACAAAACTTTCTTGAAAACTCCCTTTCGGCACATCCCTAAATTCGATGCTAATTTCGTGCTTTTATGTTCATGTACGACAGGAATATATGGCGTTCATTTGTAGCTATTTACATATGCGAGGTTTGATCAAAATATTCGTGAAATTTCAAAAATTTTCACTATGGAAGCATTCTCTCTCTCTCTCTCTCTCTCTCTGTCTCTCTTTCTTTCTCTCTCTCTCAATCCCCTCAACCATCGTAATCGTGTAATACAATTGGCAGGCAATCTCGGCGAAAGCATTCGACAAAGTTTTGTCATTTTGCCGGTATCAAAAGTGTGTCGTCTCCGACGTTTTAGAAACGGAAACTTTGTTCGTTTTTAATAGGATTTCGTTAGAAAGTTGAAACGATATTGCCGCTCAGTATTAAAAAGCCGCACACGCTGCGTCGTCTTCTCCCATCTCTCCTCGACACTGTCCTTTCTTCATTTCCTTCATTTTTTCTCTTCTTCTTCTTTTTTCATCAACACCCCTCCGCCTTTCTATTATATTTCGGCGTGGCACAAATTAGATTCTGAAACTTATCTACTCTGAAATCTTACGGTAAGCATTCGTTTTCGTCAATTTTTCACTTTTTTATGTTTGCGCGAACACGACTAAGTGACAGAATATCTTCAAAATATCTCTTAAATTCCTTAGAAATTTATTTGTATTTTTTTGTCGTATTATAATAAAATAAAACAAAATGTAATGTTATATGAACATTATTCAAATTATTTTGTATCTATGAATATTTTTTATAAAATTTAAAATCGAATTTTTATACATAACTGCAATAATCTAAAATATTTTTTTCTATTTATAAAAATATTAATTATATAAATAAATTTTGTCTTTTTATATTATAGTAAAATAGCAAACTTTCCTTTTTAATAAGCAAGTTCCTTATAGAAGATTATTTCGTTTGATGTTGGATAATGCATCACTTGATATTTTCAACATCAAAGAGTATGACAATGCATAATATCATTATGCCGTTAGAATTTTCTTTTCATCTTTTTAAACGTTTTTTTTTTTCATTTTAAAATCTATTTATTATATTTAATATTTTCAATAAAAATTTTTAAAGCGAAAAAACATCTAATGAGATTCAGTATTGTAATAACAACAAAATTTCTAAACGCTATTCTAAAAAGATTAAATAAATTTTATTTATATATTTTCAATTAATAGAATTGATTTTTATTAACTCGTTCTTCATTACTACATCGTTCCTTATTTACCTAAACCACTTCGCAGCAGTGATAGCAGTGCCCGATTTACAACCACTTCTCCCGCTCGTGCCCGAATATATAGACTCTTGAATTTATATAGTCCTTCTTGTACATCGAATATGTGTACATAAATATATGTATACATGTATTTCTAAGCCTGCGATGCTATCGCTCTCGGCGTTAAATGGGCCGGAACACGATCGGTTCCGAGCTATATCGGAATTTCTATTAAATATGCGCCTCACTTTGAGGATAGCTCGCCGAATGCTGTTTTATTTGATTTTTTTCCTCCTTTATATTTCGCGTTTTTTTCCTCATCTCTCCTGTTTAAATAAGACAAACAGCTTTTTTTTTTCTATAATTAAATTTTTCGGTCCTCATTCCATCGATTGTGTTTTGGATTCGTACGGCGTGAGAATTTGTAATTTATTACGGTGATAAGTTTGTCGTTAGCGCCTGTTAGGTTCCTGTACTCTAGAAACCTGCGAATACCCTTTCGTACAGTTTGATTGATCGCAATACTGTCTGTAATATGGAACTACAAAATCCTCTAATTACCATAGTTTCCGTCTTTAAATGCGAACGTGTTCTCGAATCCGTCGAATTTAATATTCGCATTTTACTTTTCATACTTAATTTATTGTCGTTTAATAGAAAATCCCCCTTAAATATTATTTTTATTATAGCCAATTAGTGCTATCATTCACAATATTAAAAAATTATATATTTTATTTTAAAATGGCTTTTTATATTATAAAAAATTTTCATTTTATTATATTTATCTCATTATTTTTTGATACATCGCAAATTTTTATTATGATGACTTAATTATTCGCAGGCCAAACCTAAAATTTATTTCATTTCTTATCAAATGTCAACATCGCAAATATACTGAAACATTTTTAATCTATAGTGTTATCATAATTTCAAATATATATAAAAAAAATCGATTTTAATATGATAAAATAAATTTTGCCACGTTATATTATTATATTTTGATAAACACAAAATACATCAAATATTATATATTGACTTATATTTTCGGCGCGGTTAAGATAAGTTGAAGGCATGTATCATCGTTAGTTTATTGTATTGAATGACCGACCATTGTGGAAACGATTTTGATAAATCTGTAATAGTAGTCCGGCTTTTTCGCACAGAAAGAGGATTTCGGTTATATTCAATTCTTGAAATCCTCTTTCTTCTATTACATCTAACACAGCACTGCCATATATATATATATATATATATATATATATATATATATATATATATATATATATATATATATATATGTGTGTGTGTTCATAGTACGAAACTACATATATTATACATATATATTGAATGTTTAATGTACGCTTTCTCATATATTCCGGATTCATATCATCTCATATCGCATTTTATTTAAATGCATATATATTTTTGGTAAACTTGCTTTATTTATTTTCATTTGGAAATTAAATTTCTATAGTAACATAAATAATATGGCCGATTTTCCACGCATGAAGTTCTCTACGAACGCAAGGTGGATTAGTTGAGAAAATTCCCCACGGCAAAATAATTTAGTCGAGGAAAGGTGTTTTAGTTTTAATGTGGTCGTTGGTCAAAGTTTTGGGTCCTCGCAACCTATTTTGCCTTGCTTCAAAGACACGAGTAATTTTTATAAATAATTGATTATTTTGCCCGGAAAAACCAATTTAAGAACAAGCGCATATAGCTTATATTTATTATTTCCCTTGTTTATTGAATATTACAGCGCATTTTTACAACATCATGTGTTTTTTTATATCTAATAAAAAATTCACAAAATTTCTATAAAAATGTATTTCTTTATTTTAAACTTCATGATTTTTAGTGAAATTATTCATTAAACAATCAATAAATTTTATTATATATTTAAAAAATGCATATATTCTATATTTTTATATATTTTACAACTATTTCTTTGGTAGATTTTCCGAGTGAGAAACAGAACAAGTCAATCGAGCCTAGGACAAATTTATCCGTATTAAGTTATATCTTATTGAATTCGCAAATCCGGGATAAATAGGGATAATAAAAAATTATCGGAGTACCGAAACATAGACTGCAAACTAGAAAAATCCTGATTTTATAACAACATACGAAATTCTCTCAAATCATACACGTTCATATTTTCCACAAAATTATTAAATAATTTCTTGTTGTTTATCTCGCATCTTTATTGTATTTAAATATTTTTTTCTAATATATATACCATACTTCTACAAAAGTTTTCATTTTCCTTATATAATAATTTTGCCAAGTATAGAATTTCACGAATGCATTAATATTTATCTAAAATTTAATAAATATTTTCAAAATATCCACTTCTTTATAAAAAATCAAATTCATACAATATTCTATGATTAAAAAAAATATAGAAAAATAACTAATCGTCATACACCTGTTGTAATCTAATAATAATCGTGTCACCGATTCAATCAATGAGTTAAACGTCACAACGACTTGGAATAACCAGTTATTTTTCATTAAAATTGACAACTTACCTAATTGTATAATATATAAACTTATTTTTATTATACAAGGTTAGTGTGGTATTCCTACAGGAGTCCGGGCTTTTTACACCTAAACGAAAATCGATATCTTCGTACCGCACAATAAAAGCAAGAGCGTCGCGAACACCGTTTTCCCGCCTTCAATAATAACAGAATATATATATATATATATATATATATATATATTATGATGTTACCATGTATATATATATATAATGCAATATACGTGTACAATCGGAAACTTGCCTTTACCACATATCATTCATTCCGAACGTTGTCAGTACTTAAATATCAATATGATTGTTATTAATTGAAATGACGTTTCTTATACTATATATAGATTTTGAGATTTTCTATCCTGTTGAGTTTCTGTGGTGATGAAAAAGATACGTGTTTTTTTTTCTATCGTTTCTATTTTTTAAACTATTGAAAATTTTTGAATGGCACGTTTTGTAAAAAAGTAACGAATTTTAATTTTATATAAATAGCACACTAAATTTCTCTAAATTATATTTAACGGGTCTATATTAAAATAATATTTCAAATGTTTTATAATTTTATACCAATTAATTTTTTTTAAAAGAATATTTAATTGCAGAATAATTGATTTATTAACAATTTTTTTTGAAAGTATAATATTTATATATTAAAGAAACCAAATATTTTTATAAATATATATTATCTCCTTATATCAGTAATTCATATTAGTGGTGGTTAACAAGTTGATATTTAATCGACTTTTATCAGTCTATAAAGTTAAAATCTTACATTTAGATTTTTTAATTATTCAATAATTGAATTCTAAACATGATTTATAATTTTTTACTCTTATTTAAAATTACAAAAAAAAAAAACATGTAAATAGATTGCTACACATTCTTAAGAGAAAAGTTAATAATTGTTGATTAAAAATTGATATTATAAATCGTACTTTTATTATATACTTTCAATTAATAACGAAAATTTTAACACAATTTGTAATATTGAAAAATGAAACGGCTAACTCACCAAATATACTTTATAAGACTAGCAGCTTCTAAAATTAAATTAAACGCTATTTATTAACTTAGCATCGCGTTAGTTGAATACATTTTACAAAAATGAATTCGAATTCAATTTAATCTCGCCATTTTACTATTTAACACTTCTTAACGTGATTCAATTATAAATCTGTACATTTTTCATTATATAAATTTACAAATTATTCATTTTTCCCGTGTGATTTTAAAAATTTCAAAGAAATATATATAATAATCAAAAAGTAAGGTGAAATTGTCATTTAAAACTCCCGGGCATTAGGAAGGCAGGTAAATTATATTTTTTTCCAAGGTTGGTGGGACTGTATAATATTTGCCAAGTGTGTTTGTCAAAAGGTTTAATTATCTCCAAGTTACACGTGTTTTTACAACTCTTGTTTCTTTCATCACGACTCATATCGTTCCGCAACCACCGTATTCGCCTGATTTGGCCCCGTGCGACTTTTGGCCATTCAGCAAACTCAGAAAACCAACACGGAGACGCTGCTTTGATACGATTGAGGAGATAAAAACCGAATCGAAGAAGGTCTATATACCGAAAAAAGTCTATTCTAACTGTTTCAAGGACTGGAAAAAAAGCGTCGGCAAAAGTGTGTTTCATCGGACAGGAATTACTTTGAAGGGGATGAAATTGATTTGGAAGAATAAATAAAGAATTAAATTTTATAAACAAATTCACCTTACTTTTTGATCACAGTATTATATATATTTATAATATTAATTCAGATTTAATTAATATGTCGTATTGTGTTTCTTATTGTGCGTACGCTTATTGAAAATCCAATTAATTGTGTATTCCGAGTATTCTTACTATGCCAATCACGTAATCGCTCGTAATTAGCGTAACGTGTGCGTCATTGTAAATCATAACCGTATCACCAGATACGAAGTGTCTCGTGTAGGGTTACATCTAACTTATCCCTCTATTATGCTTAAGCTACGCATTTATCCGAACCTAGATTATTGTTTAATTAATTATTTTATAATTTATCTAATTATTTACATTTTTTTTATTACAGTTTTTCCAAATGTACCCGTCGCGCCCGGAATGCCGTGCATGGGAGAAGATAGTGAGTATTTTTTTTTATCACATACAATATATAATATTTAGGTTTTCGATATCAAAGGAAAAAATCGGAGATAAATAATACGTAATGTGTTTGTCAATTTTTGTTTACGTTACACGACCGTAATGAGACATGAAAACTTCTCGAAACGTATCGGCTTTCGGATGAAAAATCAAGATAATAATGCGAAAAGAAAAATATCGCCCGTATAAAAACTGAAATCGTTTCCGTCAACCATTTCGCACTATTTTATATAGCCATATGTGTATGTGTTTGTGTGTATGTATAACAAACACACACACACATATATATATATATATATATATATATATATTCCGTGGTGTGAGTGTGAGCATTTATTTCACAGGAAATATATCCATTTTACCAGTAAATGTACAAGTCTATCGCTTATCTCGGAAAATGCAAATACAACTTTAACAAGTTGGAAAATCTCGCACAAACACGAATATATATAATACATGTTTAGATATAAATAAATTTATTTTTGTATTAGTTTATAATATTTTATATATTATATGTATTAAAAAAATATATGAACAATAACTTTATGCATACAACTTGATAATTTTAAAATTGCTAAAAAAATATTATAATTAGTTTTCATCAATAATTCATCTATGCCATATTTTAATTAACATTTTTTGCTTATAATATAGTTTGTTAATTAAAATTTATACATAAATATTTTTATTTTGAAAACAATTAAATGCGGATATAATAAGAATTCTAAATTAACTTTATCACTTAAGTTCTATAATAATTAGAATTCTATTTAAAAAATTGATACATTTTTTTTAAATTTCGGCGAAGCGATAATTCTTAAACATTATGATTAATAATATATTTATTTTTATTTAAATCAATAATCAATAAATAAATGCTACGATAGCTGTTTTAAATTTGATTTTTATTATTTGGTGTAGAAATATTGATCTATTAAATAAACTTAACGTTTAATCTAACCTCTACTGTAATGAAAAAGCTCAAAAGTCAGATTTAAAGTACAGTATGTTTAAAAATATATATTAGCAAATTTTAAGAGTTACAATTAAAAAAAAAACTTCCACGTTAGATATTCGTTCGGTTTGTTTTAATTAAAGTCCGTTCCGGTTAATTACAGGTGCGTTTCGTTCCGGACATTATTTTAATGAAGATCCTCGCTGCCGGCTGCACATTCAACAAGAATGTTAATGCCATTTCCGTTCAGCCACTTCCACTCGCCGGCTTCCGTTTCCGCTTTTATCCACTCTCGTCCCTTTACATATGACACACCCTCGTTTAACGTTTAATATTCAACCGCTCGTGCCTTCCAACGATAAACCGTTAATTGCAGGACAAGGTTGCCAATCGCACTATTATTATCATTACAATTTTTCTATGTGTTTTCAGGTCAAATTTTATTTATAAATATAAATACAATACATTTCGTTTTGTAAATGATATCTGTGATTAAATATTGATATATAATAAAAGTTGTATATATTTTTTATATGTAGATCATAACCATAAATCACATTTTTGATATTGATATATTTTTCTCGAAGACGATTTTCTAAAAAACTGTCCCTCTTATTTTATTATTTAGAAATATTGTTATAATATAGAAATAAAATTTAAATTAAACTTTCGCATACACATACTGTATATACAAATTTCATCGAAGGAAAATTAACTTTAGACATTTCAGATCAATATATGTAAAATGTAAACCCATTACCATGAAAATTCACGTGTTTTTGCAAAATAACAGCAACGTAGGAATATTAAATTTACGATAACTATTAACTCGCAAACGGTCCATCATATTAAACCCGCTGCAAACATAAAATTGCACAACTTTAAAATAAATTTAACCTTAATTCATAATCGGTTTATCGTGCACATTTCTGTTAATTAATTATTATACTACAATTTATAATATAACAACGGTCTTTTATTATATTTTATCGAACATCAAGTAAATAAATACGGTCGACGCTATTCTATCTTAGTCAGATTTCCTATTAATGATATTAGATTTGTTGTAATTGATAATTCTAAATAATCATTTTTCTCTTTATACATATATACCATATATAATTCCACTTCAATTTATATATTAATTTTAAATATATAAATTGTTTTTTCGTCATTGTAAATTATTTCTGTTAAATATTATTTTTGCAAATTTTCATTTATTTTAGATAAATTGAATATGATGTATAATTAGATTAAAATGCCCTCATTAAAAATTCACATAAATAAGTCTGCGAATATATATATATATATATATATATATATATATATATATATATATATATAATATATAGACATATATGTATACTTATATTTTTTTTGCTCGTAATATATGGGTCACTTCACATTCAAGCGCAGTATAGAGGGTTGCATCCCCTCACTTAGGCAAATTAAAGTGAGTTCGTGCATAAATATAAAAGAAAATATGAAAATAAGGGCGATACCGGCTCTGAATAAGATAAAGTGCCCTCTTATTGCTACTCCGTGCCTTAATTTTATTTTAATTGCGTAATTTATAGAAATATATTATTTTATGAATCATTTGAGTTTAAATGTTTATCTATATTTTATTGTTTCTATTGTATTTGCATACATAAATATGTTGTATAAATAATTTATCATATTGTTTTTTTAGCATATATAAAAAAATAAATAAGCATTAGAACATTCTTCATTTTATTTTCCACTGTTGAAGACGTTTTTAGATCTTGTATTTACTGTTGTAAAATAATTAATCGAATCATTACTTATTTTTAAATAAAATTGTATTAAAATTATTGTGAATTATTGTGAGTGTTTGAAAACTTATCGTCTTTTAATATTTTTAAAGAGAGACCTCTCATATAAATACTACAAAATATAAAATTTTCTCTGGATGTTTTTTTTTATTTGCATATAAAATGCTGAATATATTTTTAATACTTATTTTCTTGTTATTGAAATTAATAAATAAATATTATATTTATTACTTTGATAAATTATATTAATTATATACGCGATATAGATTATAATATTATATATAATAACAAAAACACAATGTTTATTTTTGGGGAGTCTAATCGAAGATTGAGTATTCGTGTACCAAATCACATGTGATATATATATATATATATATATATATATATATATATATATATTTATATATATATATATATATATATATATATATATATATATATATATATATTCGTTTCGTTGTACGCTAATAAATATTTTTATTATGTTTGCCATTTTTGCGTCGCACTCGTCGTCGCCAGTTTTGGAATTAATGGGGTAGTTTTGTTTTTCCGAAGGATATTTATCAACGTCCTCCGAAGGCTTACGCGGATTATCGTCTAGATTTGTTATCCCCGTTTATAAGCCTGAACGAAATGGCGAAACGGAGGGCTCCGGGGGAAGGGGGGTTGGCGAACGTTCCGCGGGGACAAACTCGGGGTAAAAGCTCGGCATTCTTTTTTTTTTTTGGCCGCAAACGCCGATGTGCCCATTGCAACCGGCGTCTCTTTTATTTCCATCAGATTTATGCTTGTTGATACTGTTGTATAAGGGGCGCAAGGGAGGCAAAATTAATTTCTGACTCTGACTTTTGCATGGCGCAGTTTTCTCTGAAGCAAATACCGCCTTTAATTATTTTGATATATATATATATATATATATATATATATATATATATATATATATATATTCATATTTATATTTATTGTTAGCCTTTTGAAAATTAAATATATCCATGCGCTTAAAATATATCACGTATACAATTCGAATATGAAATATACTATGTATAGAAAATAAATATTCAATTCAAATTGACCTCACGAGTATTACGTATAAATAAACACCAGTATGAGATCGAAAATTTTGAGTGATGTTGTAAATTAAAAGTTTTCCTCGTGTTGAATACTCCCGTGTGACGTCGTGAAAACTCAATGACGTCACGGGTATCCCGTCGAAATGGCGCATTTGGAAAGACTCGTTCTCACCTTTACAACCGTGATAAACTCTCGCACCTTTTGATGCTCGAGGAAAAATTGGTCTGGTTTTGATGTCTCTTCTTTATGCCGACACGATAGTACACGGTTTAAAAACATTTGAAAACCTCAAATAATACACTCGTATTTTTTTTAAAGATATATTAATGAAACCTTCTCTCTATTTTTTACATTTTTTTATTTTCTATTATATATATATATATATATATATATATATATATATATATATATATATATATATATATATATATATATATATATATATATATATATATATATATATATATATATATATATATATATATATATATATATAAACTTAAATCTCCCTAAAAATGCTAGATTTTTAATATTATACTAATATTTTTTATAAACTATATAAAATTAATTATATTTTATTTTTAGGGAGTATATATAGAAGAGGTGCTAGAAGGTGGCGAAAGCTTTATCGTGTCAATGGACATATCTTTCAAGCAAAACGCTTCAATAGAGTAAGTTTATAATAATTAAAAATAAAATATATTAACTGTTATAACAATTTTAATATATGTGTTTTAGCGAGCGTTTTGTGCATTTTGTCAAGACAGAATATGGGGACTTGGCAGGCAAGGTTTCAAATGCATTCAATGTAAATTACTTGTTCACAAAAAATGTCACAAACTTGTCCAAAAACCTTGTTCTAATGAACACGTAGAACCTATTATGAAAGATGAACCCAACGGGGAATCAGTCGTTCTACATACTCCCACTTCTGACAGGGTGCTCTCAGAGTCTAAAGATTTTCCAGATCCACCGCCAGATCTTACAGGAATGTCAGTTCCTGTTGAAGAGCTCAATAAAGGAACAGAAGATCTATTGGAACCGGGTACACAACGCCAATATTCATTGAACGATTTCGAACTCATAAGAGTGATCGGCAGAGGCAGCTATGCTAAAGTTTTAATGGTCGAATTAAAAAAGACTAAGAGAATATACGCTATGAAAGTTATTAAAAAAGCTTTAGTTACGGATGATGAAGATATTGACTGGGTACAGACTGAAAAACACGTTTTTGAGACAGCTTCAAACCATCCATTCCTTGTAGGCTTACATTCATGCTTTCAAACTCCTAGTAGACTATTTTTTGTCATAGAATTTGTACGTGGCGGCGATTTAATGTTTCATATGCAAAGGCAACGTCGTTTGCCCGAGGAACATGCCAGATTTTATGCAGCTGAAATAAGTTTGGCGTTAAACTTTTTGCATGACAAAGGAATCATTTACAGAGATTTGAAATTGGACAATGTGCTGCTCGATCATGAAGGTCATATTAAACTTACCGATTACGGTATGTGTAAAGAGGGTATTCGATTAGGTGACACAACATCAACATTCTGCGGTACACCAAATTATATTGCACCTGAAATTCTACGCGGCGAAGACTACGGCTTTAGTGTCGATTGGTGGGCACTCGGTGTTCTTTTATATGAAATGTTAGCTGGAAGATCACCGTTCGATATTGCCGGTGCATCTGAAAATCCCGATCAAAATACTGAAGATTATCTATTCCAAGTGATTTTAGAAAAAACAATTAGAATTCCTCGATCTCTAAGTGTGAAGGCTGCATCTGTATTGAAAGGTTTCTTGAATAAAAATCCTCAAGAGCGTTTAGGATGTCATCGGGAAGGCGCCTTCGTGGATATCGCCGAGCATCCCTTCTTCAAATCCATCGATTGGGAAATGGTAAGAAGCATTTTAAGTATCAATCAAATCCAATATATAATCTTGCTAAATAGTTGCTTATTATGATAAAAAAAATCACAATTGACGTGTCGATTGGTTTCAAAAATTATTTTTAACTATACAATTAAAATGCTGATCGTTTGTGATATATGTACGTATACATGTTTGTTACAAAAAAACCCATTGACAATATTACCGTTTTATTGAAAATTAATGCATTATTCCTATTATACTTCACGTCGCCATATTGTGAAGAAAAATTAGTGATACGACATATCGTCGCTTCTTTTTATATCTGCAAAATTAATCTTATATATTCAATATTGAGAGCATGTGTTTATTTTTTATTTTACGAACATCTCTCTTAAAACATACGATGTACTATCTATAATTCTGTTTTAGTACGTAATCAACTTACTTATGAACTGATTTAATTAAAAAATCAATATAATTTATATTCTTTGTTGAAATTTTATCTCTTTCTTTGACAATTATTTATTCGATATTGCCCGTTTATCAAAATATCACATTTTTTTTATTGTATTAAAACCAGGTAATTTCATATATATAATATATATATATATATATATATATATATATATATATATATATATATATATATATATATATATATATATAATATTGATAAGTTTACGATGGGTTTATCTAATAAATATTGTCAGTTTTATTTTCGTTTTTCTCTCATATAAAAACTGTATATATTAAATATAATATACATAATGTGTGTATGTAAAATACGACACGCATAATAATTTGTTGGATCGAAAAATTATTGGGAACGTCCAGTTGGGCAGAAAGCAGGTGTCGCCGCCGTTTGTTCCTTGCACGTCGTCGCCGTGCAGCGTTGTTAATTTTCCCGACGTGCCGGACAACTCGCCCGTCGACAAATATAGCGATCGAGACGACGCACGCGTCGTAAGCGAGACGGACGTCAAACCGAAGCTGCCGACCGACGCCGAGAGACGACACATTTGCCTGCTGCAATGCTTGGATAATTTCGATAGGCAATTTACGCGCGAACCGCCGGTGCTGACTCCCGACGACGAGTGAGTTTGGACCGCTTTGGACCGCTTTCTTTTTTTGCGTGTCACGCGCATGAGCCTCGACATTATCACCATCGAGGCATCGGTTCGAAGCATGGAGTCCGCAAAATCAGCTTGTTTCACTAGATATTTATTACTGTTATTCTTACTTCCTATATATACATACATATATATATATATATATATTTAATCATCATTTGCGTGAAATAAATAGTCCTGAAGAAAATTTTTATCACTATCATACTATACTACTGTGATCAAAAAGTAAGATGAACAAATTATCATTTAAAACTCTCGAGCATTAGGAAGGCAGGTAAATTCTATTTTCTTCCTAGGTTGGTAGGACTGTCAATAACATTTACCAAGTTTCTGTTTATCAAAAGGTTCAATTATCTTCGAGTTACACATATTTTTACAACTCTTTGTTCATTCATTACGATAATGAACCATATTATATTGCATTGGTTCTTCGCGACTCTTTTGCCAAAAAAACTCGAATCATATCGTTCCGTAACCACCGTATTCGCCTGATTTGACTCCGTGCGACTTCCGGCTATTCAGCAAACTCAAAAGACCAAGGCGGAGACGTCGTTTTAATTCGATTAAGGAAATAGAAGCAGAATGGAAGAAGGTCTTGAAGGCTATACCGGCAAAAGACTATTACGACTGTTTCGAAGACTGGAAAAAGCGTTGACAAAAGTGCGTTTTATCGGACGGGAATTACTTTGAATGGATGAAATTGAATTGGAAGAATAAATAAAGAACTCACATTTTATAAATAAATTCATCCTTACTTTTTGATCACAGTGTGTTATATCACAATTAAATATATACTAATTTATCATTATACAACTCTACAATTTTATTAATGATTCGATGTCATCATTAGAACTTTTTATGGTATACAAATATTTACAATTTTAATTCGTTTCTGTCACATTTTTTTTCCTTTAAAAACTTCACAAATCTTCAGGATATAATTTAATTTCACGCGATTATATTATACATAAATGTAGACAATGGCGGCTTTTATTTATTAACGAAACCATGTAATCATATTTTAATCATACATATATTATATAATGTATTATTAATACAGTAGACGATAGTGTTTTCAAATGAATGATGCGAAACGGCGACAATTAACCAAAGGTAAAATACAACAGACAGCAACATCGTTTTCATCTGCACTCAAAAACCACACTTTTCCACTGGCTCTTTCAATTTTTTCATATATGTTTTTTATCTATAAATCTAATAATATGAAACGTGATATATATCGATTTTTTAATTGCTTCAATGGAAATATGTAGCACATTCGCCTTATCGTTTAATTGAATATATTATTTATTTATTTTTTTCCTTGACAAATAAAAAAACATATCGTTCCTGTAATTCTTTTGTATTACCAGGGTTGTAATTGATGTATATTATTTAGATCAGTTAATACAAAATTTCTATATATTATTTTGTAGTGCACTTTATATATTGCAAACCGAAATTAATATACTCTATTATATAATTATTTTAAATATAAAAATTCTAGATCGATTTTACAACCCTGGTTTATAAATCATAAGCGACAGTATTTTTTTTGCACAAAACTGTTAAAAATAATTGTGTATAAAATAAAATATGTACTTATCACTGCTCTATCTCCCTTAAAAAAAATAATAACTGAACGGCATGTGACAATGTACACTCATATTTTTTTCGTTTTCCTAATTTCCTTGATCATTGTGATTCCTTTCTTTTGTTTGTTTATGTTTTCGGCTTCTTCTTTTTTTTATTTTCTGTTCTTGTAGCTTGAGCAGAAGCAAGTGCAGCCACCGTTCAAGCCACGTTTGGATTCAGATCGAGATCTCGCAAATTTTCCACCAGAGTTTACCGACGAACCAGTCCATCTCACGCCGGACGACGCGTAAGTATTTCACATGAGAAAAATATATATCAAAATATATGGTCTCTGTATACAATATGTTTTACCTTCAGTATTTTGCAAGATGTTTGTACTGAATAATATTTGTACAAATTATAAAAATAAAAATATTGTGTAAATTTTCCTCGACTGCAAGATAAGTGTTGCATGATTGATTTCAGTTATTAATTATTTATATGCATATACTGAATTAAATTTTTTTTTTTGTTAGGTTGTGGTTGTTTTTATTTTTAAGCAATTTTCATTTTCAAAATTGCTTTAATGATACATATTTTGTATGATGGATACGTCTACTAGTTACTCTTGTTATTTATTGTAGCTTCTTTATTACGTTTTAGAGAGTATGTGGTTTTTCATATTTGAATCTTATAACTTATCTTAATAACTTCGTTAGTTGTCTATATTTAATTATATTAAAATACTTATGCATGAATCATTAAGAGCACAAACTTATATTTTATATTATGGATTCATGCATGCATACATTTGTAATTGCTTTTGAAAAGATTTTTTGTTAATCATCATAAATAATATTGACGTAGAAGTAATATTGTGTCTTCTTATAATTTCTATCCTATTTTTATATTTTAAATTACCATATTGTTATATAAATATCAAAATATTTCACAAAATATACAATTATTCTTATATTTTTTATCGTAACACGTATTCAAAATATTTTATTTTTTATAATTTCAGCCATGTTATTGATGAAATTGATCAATCAGAATTCGAAGGCTTTGAATATGTAAACCCGCTGCTAATGTCTCTAGAAGATTGCGTGTGACGCCACGCCTGTTTGTTGCATCCTTATAACGATCCCTTCACTCAGGTATTTTGTTATTATAGATATTTATTAGTCTTAAATCTATTACTATTATATATATTATAATATAAAATAAGTTATAAAAAAGTAGTCTATCTTATGTAATATTGATTTGTCACATTTTCGATTTCAGCCATACGGTGTATATCATCCCGTCGGACCGCCTTGCGATTCGTCATCGGAAGCAGACTACGACGATGTCATAGAAGATTTATCAAGTCTACAGGTTGAGCCTCGTCCACAACACCGAACTCTTCTTCAACATATGTTTTGCCTTCCGCTCAACTGAAATCCAGCTTTGTTTCATTATTTGCGTCGTGTTAATACACGTACATATATATATATATATATAAAACATAGTTATTTATTGAAAACCACTAGCACTCTTCACATGTACATATAATCAAAATAGATTTTTTTTAATATAGTCGTTATTCAAATATATAAAGAAATATATATATAAAGTGAAAAATCCTGTTGAAAATCTCTTAAATAAATTGATATTATGACAATTGTCATCATGTTAATCCATAAGCTTCACTAGATACTTATATATTTTATAAATTTAATTGTTATGGGTAAAATATAACATTGTCAATGAAAATAAAGCAATTTTTCACTAGATTGACTGCATATGTGCCAATGATCTTAATGAAAAAAAAATATTATGAAAATAAATACAAGTCATATTTTATTTGCATATACAATTATATATTGTGCTCACTTTTCAGATTATGCTGAGTTATTTATTATGTAACATAAGAGAGTGTAAACGTAGACTTCTAAAATGATTATATTTTTGTCTCATATACTGTTATATTATTCGTTCAAATCTATTTTGCACTGCAGAAATCTTTTTAACAAATTAATTGAAGAAAATAATCATCAGTATTGAGAGTGAAGGGTTTTGTTTTAATTACAATTATTGTATTATTGCGTATTATATTTTTAAGTAAACTTTTTTGTCATATTATACTTTAATATATTAATAATATTTTTCTGCTGACGTTTCCCATATATAGTATTATATTTATATGAAATGTATGATTTTTTTAAATATTTTTGTTTTTATAATTTTGACATATTTACAATAACGGTGTTGATTTAAAACCAAATGTATTTACTTCCTCTTTTTGCTATTAATCTAAAATAATCATATACATTCATGAATTTCGTTTGTCCTAAGTCTTCCAGTGATGTCGAACGTATTCAGATATTGTTTGCTTAATTCTCTTAATATTTATTATTAATATTAAAAACGATATGTGTTAAATCGACATATGATTTTTTTTCATTTCCATATTATTACAATAATTCTGGATAATATGTATTTAATTAGATCAATATTATCACCTTCAGTAGACACTAATCTTTTCGTATTTTCTGTATAGGGCCTTCTGATACAATTAAACTATATATATTTAAACAAAAATGTATGCAAGTTTAGTAATATGATATATATATATATATATATATATATATATATATATATATATATATATATATATATTAATATTTCTTTTAACAAGTGCGATTAGAATTAGATAGTCAATAAGAATGATGTAATGATTCTATCGTGTAATGCAGTATATTAACGAAAAATTATATATTTAACAAATATATATATATATATATATATATATATATATATATATATATATATATATAAAATTGAAGTTTTTGACTGATGTCTTTAAAAAAAAGAAAAATAATAATTTAATATTTTTAACAGTAATATATGCATTACATATTCATTATTTATTACGTATTTTCTTTATTCATTTCTATTAAAAATGTTTTTTTGACGCCTCGAACTTAATGCAATTTTATTTTTTTTGTTATAAAGTATGTATTTTTAGATTTTACTTTAGCTTATATAAGAATAATATTATGATAAATTTTCTATAATTACAAAATTATTACATTAAAAAAAAGAAAAGAGGAAATATTGCTCAATTCTTTAATCGTAATCATTCCGTTTATACTAATTTATTATATGAAAACGCGTTGCGTAGGAGAAGAAAATATATACTTTAACGTGAAAAGAAAAGTGACGATTTTATGTAAAGAAGAAAAAGAATGCATAAAATAATATTAATGAATATCTTGTATTTTCGATCTTGCATAATTTTATTACGTATTAGTCGATCAAACACGTATTAATCATTCACAGAACAGATATAATTTTATTTATTTAATGTTAAATTTTTCTGTGATATGTTCTTATAATATACAGTATATCCATATTTGGAATGTGATTGATTATAATTTTTAAAAGTTGGCATTAAAATTAAAAATATACGCATACATTCATTTTTCATACATTGTCCAAAGAGAGTAAAATGTAATATTTTTGTATTTTTCTTTTTTTAATATTTTTATGTGGTTTTAAATGTTGATTTATGTGGATATTTTTTAGTACTTTTATTTTACAAGTTGTATTTTTAATAAAACTTGATATTATTTATGACAGCTAATGAATGGAGATACTTATAGTGTGTTATATTATATATATTGGAAAAAATCCTCTAAATTGCAATTATAGTAAAACATCTTAATATTTATACAAATTAACATACCATATTAACGCTTTAATAACTGATCAAATTCTGAATATATATATATATATATATATATATATATATATATATATATATTACCTTTTTGATGTCAATCAGTAAATAGTAATAATTATATTTTTTAATAACATTATTTACTAAAAAATATCCACATTTATGGTATATACAGACATATTCAAATGCACTTTCTCATTATTAGAATAAAAAATATGAGATTATGAAAGACATTCCCAAAGAAGTACCGTCGTTTTGAGAAATGTTTATTATTTCGTTGTAATCATGTAAATAAGTCTTAATGTAATCTACATAAATTCCTAAAATGGATAAATGTATCTATGTGTTTGTGTAATATACTGTAACAAAATACACAGCAATTACATACACATCGTTTAATAATAATGATATATATATATATATATATATATATATATATATATATATATATATAAATTACGAATGTTACAATTGTATCTATCCGCAAAAATCCATAGTTCTTATTTTAATAAATGTATTAATTAGTAATCGACATTAGTAAATTTTCATACAGTTGTGGTTGTTAGTTGTGATTAACGTACATTCTGATTATTTTACTTTTTTTCCACTTTTCACTTGACAAATCTGTGAGCCTATTTCTATATACCATATATATATAAATATTGATATAAAATCTTATTGTACTTACTTTGCATTCACAATATTATAACTTTTTCATTGTGAACTTTAATTTCCATGAATTTATTTTTTTAATTATTATTATTATTATCATTATTGTTGTAGCTCATAAGTGAAACATTTAGCATGTTACTTAATTTAATTTGACTTCATATTATTTCATTATCATTATATTATTATTATTATTATCATTATTGGATCAATTTAACTATCACTTTTATGTTGCATAATTCTATTCATCCATGTATTTTGATGATTTGAATAAACTTTATTATGGAAATTATTTATTCTACTTTTTTTTTCTTCAAAGAGCACTTTTTATTTTTGTCGAATTCTCAAAAAAAATATCAATTAAAAGTAGTGTTGAAAAATTCGCATGACTTTATAATTTATTATTTATATATATATATATATATATTAATCACATCGATATTCAGTTTTAATAAATTCAGCACCTTATACAATTTTAATGAGAGCGGAAGATATTCCATACTTAACATATGCAAGTGTAGAATATTGTAAAAAAATGACATTATATAAATAATGCTTATTGAATTAAATATCTTCCCAACACACCATTTGCCTTTTATATTCTACCGACTACACAAATACAATGTCCTTCGAAGTTATAACTTCTTCACAATTTTTCTGCCACATTAATCTATGATGGCGAATTTTTACATCTATTAAATAAAACATTATTAATGTATCATATATTTTGAATATTTAATCATCAAATTTCTACAATGTGTCAGTAATTATGAATTTTAAACACTTCATGTATACATATTTATTTATTTTATGATTAACAGATTACAGATATTGATATTTAGAATCGTTTGCATATTATTATTTCTACTCTTTAATTTAAAAAAAATATCCGATATTCAAAATTATAAAATAGTAAGAATAATTTTTGGATGATTAAATGAAAAATCCGCAACATGATTTTAAAAAAAGAAATTTTGATCCAAAATTATTTTATTCTATTTATTAAGCAAAATGTAATTTTATTTTATTTTTTGTGCTAACATATGAAATGTTTTCATAGAAATTTAATGTGATATCAAATAATTATAAATTTCTCAACGCTTAAAACGCTGATATTAAAGAAAACAAATAAATTTGTCAATAGTTCGATTTCAAAACACGTTAATTATTATAATGAAAAGAAAAAAAGTATTATTAGTTGTAGTTGTTTGCAAAATGACTTCATATTTTCTTACATTCGTCACTACAGTTATATTCATTCGAGGTGTTAAAAATTTGGATTTATCTGATATAGGAATTGAAAGATATTCCTTACTTCACGTGTCGACTTTTCATAATCGTGCTTATCTATCAATAAAAGCGAACAATTGCTATAATAATAAAAGTTGTCCATCGCTCGTCGAAATATCTTGGCCGGAAGCGATCTCAAAATCAAGAATTTTTCCATCTGCTGGATATTTTTCACATGAAAACTGTGAACTTTTCCAAAACATAATAAGTACAGACGTAGACGCATTAGGAAGAATTTGGATATTAGACCAAGGTTCCAAGAATCAAAATTGTTATGGAAAAGTCGTCGTTTATAATTTACTCACTAATCAAGTAGTCTACAGTTTTATTATTGATAAATTTCAATATCAATTTTCAAGTATTGTAACCGATTCTTTAATAACTATGAGTCAAACTGCATATATCGGCGTTAAAAATAAGAATTTATTATACGTTTGTCGAATTAGATATAGAAAATGTTTTGAAACTCATCTCAAAATTGAAGAAGATCTATCATGGAAAAATAATATAATTTCTGAGAACATAGTTCTATCGAAAAAAGAAAATTGTTTATATTTAACATCGTCATTCATACACGGATTATATAAAATAAGAATGGAATCACTACGATATCAGGTAAATTTCACTATTATTAATTTAATATCGAGATGGCGAACCTTTTTTGAATAATGAAATGACGAGATTCACCTACAATTTATTAATAATTTCAACGAATCTATTACAGAAGTTAGACGAGATTGTGAATGTTGAATATATTGGCGACAAACTTGGATTATCTAGAGGTTTACTAATGAATCCTGTTTATGGTCTGTGTTATTATCTCACCAGAGATTTCGCTATCGTATGTTGGAATACAAAGTAAATTAACTTATTAATATATATTTTTTTTATATTCAATGCATATTTCATGTTATATAAATCTCAATGTTTGATTTTAGCGAACCGCTTCTTGCAGAAAGTCATACAGTTTTGGAGCAATCTTATAGCAGATTATCTAACGTAGTACACTTATTTTCTGATAGTTCATCTAATATATGGGCAGCAGTCAATCCACGCTATACTTATTTTAAAAATATAAGACGATATATCATTAGACAGAAAAAGAAAAAGCAATATTACACGAATATCGATGAACCACAATGCTTGAAGATCACGAATATTTTATTTCCAGTACTGTTTATAAAATAACTTAAGTAATAATAAATAAATATTTTATATATTATAAATGTCAATATTTTCCTATATCAACAATTTGATGAACAACACCGACTCCGCAGGAATTTGTAAAATAATCTTGAACGTTAGATTGTATCACGTTTATATTGCCTTTGAGTAAATTAAGAGCAACCGAAGTGGGAACAAAGCCATCTTCACTTTTATAAATTGGTTCCAAACTTGTCGGTGTAAATTCATCGTTTACATCCCAAATATAAACATGAGAATCGTTTTGATATCTAAAGAACAATTTATGCTTGGCCATGCCCAAAAACACCATAGGATTCAATTTTGCTCCAATATCTACATAATAAATAATATTTATTACTTTTTTCTAATTTATATATATATATATATATATATATATATATATATATAAATTATTTAAATTGTTAAGTGTGAAAATACCTGTAATTTTTCCCCTAGACTTTCCACTTTTTATGTAATCTGTTTCAACGGCGAAGACGCGAGGTGAGTTTAAATACGATAAATATATTGTAGATTTTCCTAATAAACATTTATCAAGTGCAATATACAAAGAATCCGTTGGTCTTGGAACATCACAAATACATTCTGGTAAAATGGCTCTATATCCTTTATCTTTTTCTATATCATATACCAAAAGCGCTCGAGATGCAGAATCAGTGATATATCTATATATATATATATATATATATATAGAAAGAAATAGGTGCATAAAAAATCATACTATAAAATAATTAAAATTGAACGTAAAAACTTACATATAAGCTTTTCCAATGTGATCATAATCAACAACAATATGTTGTAAATTGGTATTGGAATCAACCAATGATGATATGTCTAATGTTTTCAAAATTTTATTAGTTAAAAGTGAAATGCATACAACTTTTGGAGAGCATAATTCACGAGGCTCCTCCAACAAATGAGTTATTCCTGTGTCCAACACCCAAAGGAAACCCTACAAAATATTGTGTTAAACTTTTCTCTATTTAAAATTATAAAATAAAAATTATATATTACTAACGAGATGATCTTTGAAAATATCCACAGCATTTTGAATCGCTTCACAATTTCCTTCCTCGTGACTTTCAAGATCCGGATACGGATCAAATATAGGTTCACCGGATTTAAGCAATGTATCGTATGACATTAATGTGCAAGGATTTCCATCCTTAAATCTTTTATTAAAAAAAAAAAAAAACATTAAATACAATATAATTAATTATAAAATATATTAATATATTTTACCTTGATGTAAGCAAAATAATCTTGTGAAAATAATAGACTGCTTTCGTTGAGACCATATTTTTGGGCACATATTGTCCCGTTAAAGAGCACATGTTTTCAACAGTTTTTGATGGAAAATTTATAGAACCACCCTCCCACGTGTATAGGATAGATTGTGAACACGTATCGGATAATGTAGCGAAACTATCGACAAGACAAATTGAACACATTATTACCAAAGAGAGCTTCATATTTTCAAGGGAGCAACACACAACAAGATACTATAAAATTCTGAAACAATTTAATAAAACTATTTTAATATACATTAACGTGTATTTATATTAATAAATATATATATCTAATATTTGTGTCCATACATATTTTGCTTATAAGCAAATATATGCAAAATACTTACTAACCAATTTTACATATCATTTTTGATATATTTTCACGATGTACGTGTTTACATCGTTTAGATAATCACGAATGATTAATCAATCATATTAATCAGCAGATTAGCAATAAGGTCGTGCGTGTTATTTAAACCATTAATCATCTTATAATATAATCGTTTATGTATCATTTTTCAAGTCATAAAAATGCTAAATCAGAATAATAGTATAAAATTACACTTCCTAATATTTAGAATAAAAATTTATACATATATAAGTATCAAATATGTTATCGTTTCAAGCTTTACACACAATCAACATTAAGAAATGCAATCTTTTTTTCATCTATAATTTTTTTTTAAATCATTCTATAAAAGAAATGGAAAAAAAATTGCTATTAACGATCTTATTTTTTATCGTTATACTCCATAAAAGTGTCGCCACATTTAACATTACAAGATGGAAAAACATTGAAGACTTATCGTTTAAATTGAGTGGAAAAGACATTGAATTTCCATGCAACAGCACTAAAGATATATATATGCAGGCCGAAAAATATATACCACAAAATATACTAATCACCAGGATGCAAATGTTCAAATATGACGTGGTCGTGACTATTCCAAGGTAATTTACATTTTTAATGCTTTGATTTTTTTTTTCATATACATAATTGTCAATTTCACAGTTTGAGTAGATTTATATTTAAAAAAAAAAAGAGGATCTAATCATTAGCATTAAAATATTTATGATATAAAACTGTACAATTTGAATAAAATATATTTTTATATATTATAGATATAAACCAGGAGTACCGATAACACTTGGAATAATTCATCTCAAATGTAAAGGATGTGAAACAAATATAAAACCTTTTCCGAATTGGTCACTACAACACGAAGGCAATTGCGATGCAATACAATCCGCAATCGATATATATTTAGATAGAAAAGGAATATTGTGGGTGTTAGACGATGGAATTGTTAATAATCTTGGATCACCGCGTCGATTATGTTCACCTAAAGTATTATCTATTGATATGTATACAGGTGAAGTTTTAAAAACAATAGATTTATCGGTATTCGTTACTGATAGTTCAAATTTACAATATATCGTTTCGGAAAATCCTGGCAATGATAATGATCATATGTGAGAATAAATTATATTATTTTTTTTTTATTCTCATTTTATCAAAATTTATATAATCGTAATAACGAAATATGTTTTTCAGTTATATATCTGATGCTGAGGATGGAGCTATTATAACGTTCAACGCGAATACTGGTAAAGGTAGACGATTATTACTTCCACAGAGTATAAGAGAAACGTGCCCCGTTACGGTTGCTTTATATATGACTATAGTGATGAAAGCAAATTTGGAAAATTATCTTTATTTTACATATTCACAATGCGACAAGTATTTCTCAATAATGTTTTCTTTTTAACTAATATATTTTTATTTCATTTTCGATAAAGTAAAATAAAATAAAATTTTAGTGTTTACGTCGTCGACACTTCGACAATTAGAGGCGATTTGGACAGCGGTTCTATAAGAATTGCCGGCACTAAGCCAAAATGTACCGGAATCATATTTTGCGGTACGGATGGTTTAAGTAATATATTCTTCAGGTAAGTAATTTGTTTACATTATCATTTATACAAAAGTCACATTTTGAAATAATTTTCGAATCATTTTAAAATAGGCACAAAGATAAAAACGATGTGTACATGTGGGATTCTAATACTGTATGGAGTAGTGAAAATTGGAGATTAATACTAAGAGGTTCTACAGATAGACAAATTACACAAATAGCTCCGGGTCCATGGAAAATGTTATGGTCATTGGAAAGCAATATACGCGATTTTATAACCAACAGTGCAGGGTGTTTTGGACCTTCGTCAAATTTATATCCAATAGCGAAAGATCCAAATTACGGACGTAGTTCAAGTTTAGGAAATGTATTAAAATATTTTTAATGCAAAAATCAAAACATTGTGTGAATTAAATTGTGATCATATATTTTTATACAAATTATATTTATTATTATGTGAAATTAAAAGACTTTCATGTGCCAACTACAAGTTTAATGAATATTTTGGCCTTTTTTAGCCCTTGGTATTTAATATTATAAAGTATAATCTATAATAATACATCACATAACACATACCATTATTGAGGAAGAAAAAAATATTTATACAAATTTTACAATATCAGAAATCGTACATAAAATAAATAAAATAATATTCAACAACAGAGTGTTATTAATTATATTAAACATGTAAATATTCGAACATTTTATCATTATTTTTATACAAAACGATATCTGACAATGGAATAAGAACAAAAAAAACTGATTTTCTCAACATTGAATAAGAAACAAAAAACGAAATATATCTACATAATAATATATAATCTGACAAAATATAAAAATAAAAAATGTCTGTCAGATCACTTTCTCTAACTTCCGCTAACGAGATTCTATCATAAATTATACTCTGTTTATAATATCAAAAATTAGAAATACGAATATATTTTATAAATATTGCCACTAAGGCTCTCTCATGCTATCACAGTTTGAATAAAATTCTTAGAAGTAAAAACTAATTCAATTTACAATAATTAAAAGAAACGCTTTTTAATGCGACTGAAATTCACTGAAAATCGTAAAAAATTAAATCATACTAATTATTTAACTAAAATGACACACCTAACTTTCTTTCGCGCTTGTAAAATTGGTCAACAAATTATACCAAGCTCAAAAATCACAAGAAAAATATTCATATAAAATATGCTTACTTTTTAAGAAATTATAATTAAAAAAATAAAACAAATTAAAAATTGTATTCACAATGAATGAGGCGCCACAAAAATACAAATCGAAAAAAAATGAAATTAATTACATTAAAATATAAAAAAAATATGGTCAAAACTAAAAAAAATAGTATGAAAAACAACATTTAATATGCATCATAATTAAATATCATAGTAAGAAAAATTGAAGTCAAAAATTCAACATTTATTCAAAATATAAACAAAAAATGAAACATTAAACAATAGACGACAATATCGAGAGATCAATGATTTTGTATATAAGAATTTACATATTTCAATTTATTTGCACTCTTAATTTTTTATAAGATTTACTCGTATGTATATTTTACATACACACTTATACAGAGACATGCACACACACACGTACACACACCAAGTGGGTGCGTAGTAAAAGTACATTTAATATTAAAAATTATTTAACATATATATGTTTCACTATATCATTCTTGACAATATTAAAAAATCTTTTAAAGGAAATAGATAATAATTTATCATATAACGATCAAATGTGCACTGCATTTTGAAGAAAACGTGTTTTAAATCACAAACTAAGCTTACTCGATTATGAACTTCTAATTATAAATCAATTATTAAAGAAGAAGATAATGTCTGCTCTAAAATTCATTCATAGTAGAAACGCGTTAATCGAAACGTGTTTTTATTACAATTACAAATTATGGATAAACGACGTTCTACTGTAGAATTTATGTATTTTTTACACCAATTGGGTTGAAAGATATTATAAAAATAGATCATAAATGAGGGAAAAAAGATAGAATAGTTAGAATTTTCAGTTTAATTATTTATGACAGTGTCAAAATCAACAAATGTATTTATTATTTCATTGCACTTATTTTTGGTCACACAGTTTACAATCTTTTTAAAATCTTCATACTAAGAGAAAACAATCAAAAGATAACTCATTTGTAAACATATTTCTTTCCGTTAATATTTACTAATAACATACAAAAATAAATCACCAATTCGACTAATCAAATGATATGAAAAAATGGAGCTTGAGAAATATATTAATTGGTGTTAAAAACTACATTAATTGACAACAAAATTTTTTATACATGCTATATATAATATGAAACAACTATATTATGATAATAATAATAACAAGAGAATAAAATACTTCTTATTATTACACCTCGCAGTTACAATACAAAATTGAGTAATTTGGCCATGAATTGTTCGTATAAAATACATGAAATATAATGAAAAAGTAATAATATTAATAATAAAAAAACAAGATTCATTTCATATTACTATTGAATATTTAAATTCAGTCTTTTAATGGAGTGTGTTCAGCAAAATTATAAGGCTACCTTTGTACCATTAAGGAACATTATGAAGATGGCAAATACAAAATGATTATCTAGATGCACTAACAAAATCGTCACTAGTTTGAATATGTTCCATTTTTCTTTCCAATGTGGTATAAGCACTACTTCCAATCCCAGAATCTTCATCACCACTATCTAATAAAGTACCTTCTCCTTTTACTGGTTCTAGGTGCGACTTTTTAGAACTTTCTTCCATGTTAATAGGTATAACAGCTTTTTGTAAAGTTGAAGAATCAGAATTGATTGAATCGAATGATGACACCTGTTTTTGAAGTAAACAATCTCCTTCGTTAATGTGTTGATTTATAATATTGGTTTTCTCCAATGGTGACAATGGACTATTAGAATCCAACGATTCATATGCCTTAAATCTTTCTACAGTATCTTTAAATTCATTTGTAGTATTATCATTCGCTTCGTGTTCATTAGTATCAATAATAGCTTCACAAAGAGTACCTTCATTTGCAAGTTTATCAGAATCACTAGAAGTATTATCACTTAACACTTTATTACCACAATCATTATAAACAACAGACTGTGCATTGGACGATGAAGAAATACAAGATTCTGAATCAGAACCAACTTTAAAATCGAAAATCTTCATATCACCATTAGAACTTCGCCCAGATGATAAAGAAGTGGGTGAACTTCGAGTAAGTGGACTTAGTGGAAGATCCAATTTCAATTTATCTCTAGTATGACGTAAACCACCTAAGGCCGACGATGATATTGGAGATGTAGGTACTGAATGATTTCCAAATCCTGATGGAGATGGTGAACTTGGCGTTAAAGATCCGGGTGATCCCTTTTCGCCAAATATGAGAGAAGTACAATTTGCTAACGAATGTATTTTATTTGTTAAATTCAGATTTAATTCTTCATTTGCAAGACTTGAAGGTAACGAACCAATAACTTTAACTGTCTCATTATTATGATTATTAGTTAATCGTAAATTTTCTATATTGTCTTGAATTTTTTCCTTAAATTCATAATCTGTTACAGAACCTGGTGTTACATCTTCTGTGCCCGAATCCGGAGTGATAAAATCATTCGACAGTTTATTATTCGACAATATATTAGATATAACATTTGTCATATCACCATTATAATCTTCTGTTTTAAATTCTAATAATTCAGGTGGTACAGGCGGTAGAGGTTCATTATCATCAATATCGTCATATTCGGCATTAGCATTTAGAAGAGATAAATGCTGACCTGGGAAAAACTGACTAGATGAATTAAGAAAACTGTACGATTCAAATGGCGCTGTCGACGAAGAAATATAAAAGTCATCATCGCTTACTCCCATATCTAAAAATACAAATACAAATATGTAAAATTCAAAATATTACAAACACATAAAATTTAAATATTTGATTAACAAACCTGGAGGTATGGGACAAGGAAAGTCTATTTCGTTAGAACATGATTCGATTAATTTCTCATACTGCGGATCTGATTCATTATCGCAATAAGCTTGCCAATCTATAAATTAATTAAGATAGAAATATTATTATAATTTATATGCAAAAATCATTATAAAGCAAGAAATAAATACCTGAATAAGTTGAGCTTCCTGCTAAATTTGGCGAATCAACTTCATATTCGATTACTTCACGTGGATATTCATAAACGGAATGATATTTTTGTTTCTTAAATGCAACCTTCTTTCGGCTTTCCTAAATATAAAAATAAACAAGATACTATATAAAAATACAAACAATAAAACAACAAAAATATGTACAACAAATATTTACGCTTTCAGTGGAGTCGTGATTTTTAAGTGCACTTTTTGATGGTATAGCTGAATAATCCCAACTAGAAGGTACAAATTCGACTTCCTCTTCATCGCCTGACTCATCACTATGTGACATCTCTTCAGGTATTACATCATAATCTTGATTAGCAGAAAAGAATTCTGCATTCTTTCGCTACAAAAATAAAAATAATTATTTGTTTTTACATAAAAATAAACAATGCTATAATATAACTAAATAAAACAATTATTAACAAATATGAAAGCACATAAAAATCATGCAAAGAATGTGTGTATGTATGTATGTATATATATATATATATATATGTGTGTGTGTGTGTGTGTGTGTGTGTGTGTGTGTTAGTCACTACATTGATTGATGAGCTAATTTTAAGTAACTTATTGATTTTTGTATTCTATACAAAACAATGAAGTACTTGCCAGATTTTCTGTTGTACATAAAGAGGCTGATAATATTATAGATTCCTCGGTGTCTCCTTTCTATTAACAGCAAAAACCCACAACCAAAGAAAGCATATTAGATATACAAATAAGAAAAAGCAACCTTAATATACACAAAAAAATGTACATTCAGATAATAAATAAATTTTCAACACATATAAGAATATATGAATTTATAAATAAGCACGTTGTATGTAAAAAAATATGCTAAAATAAAATAATACTACATTTCTTTTCACGATTATCAAAAAAAAAAAAGATAATGTACAAACATACACAAGCCATTTAATTCCCAAATCCCAATAATAAATAACTATAACTTTTATATCTTGTGATTAAAGCAATGATAATGATAGAAAAATATTTACATCCTTATTTCTCAAAATTAAAAGAACCATAAATAGATTATATTAATAAAGCATACACATAACATTTTTATATACATATTAATCATTTAAATTATATTCAAATTTTTAAGCCCAAACTTTTATATAAAAATATAGAATGCACAATTTTTAAAACCACGTCATTAATCATTATATAAAACACATTTTTAATTAATTTCCATTTAAAATAAAACTAAACAAATATCATTGAATGAAGATAAATCATCTAACCTTCCATGTAAATTCACCACTTGAAGATGAATTTGCATTTGAATCATCACTACCACTGTCCCAATCTTTTAAACATTCTGGAGGAATATTATTTATATCACTAGCATTTTTGACATTTTCAGTGTAATAATCTATTTCTGATGATTGATTAAAAACTGGACCTAAAAGAAACAGTGAAATACGAACATTTAACAAAAGAAAAATATTACTCAGTATAATCAAATTAATAATATTTTTTAATGCAATATGTTTGTATTTAAGAACATTTATATTAAATCATATTAATTGAACATTAATATTTTTAGTTTAATAAAAACTAACCTGAAAACTGAATTAAACCCAGACTATTAGTTAACAAATTCAAATCATCATCCTGCTTACTTTTATCTTTAAAGTCATCTGTTGGTAAACTAACACTTGAATAATCGAAAGAAATATGGTTTGTACTATTGGCGTTCGGAATCGGAGTTTGATTTAATAAACTCATATTCAAACCTGAATATTCAATATATTCTGACAAATTAGAATTATAGCCATCATAATTTTTATTTATCAATTCATCATTTAAATTTGTATTGTTTTTTTCAGTAACACTTAAATTTGACTTGTCGAATGCAACTAAGTCTTGGTCCTTTTTCTCAACAGATTGCAAAAAATCACTATAGGAGATTGATGGAAAAATATTTTCTGGTGCATCAAATGATATTTCCTCGTCTAAATGATCGTGTGAGTTCAATTTGGAAAGATTACTTTGAGTAAGAGGAGAATCAGATGACCCAGTTTCATTCTTATCTTCACTTACGATTGGCAATTCTTTATTAACATTCAATTTATGATAATTATTAAGTTTTTCGATTTCTATGAATGCATTTGTTACATCACAAATACTTTTGTGTTTGTTTAATTCAGAATTTTCATTAAACAAATTAATTTTTAAAGTATCCACATTTTCAGAAATCATATTAATAATTTCATTTCGATTTTGTTTCGGGTCATTTATAGCAATAATACTATTTTTATCATCGCTCATGGAACAAATAGAGTTTTCTATATTGTCCAAAAATTCAAATTGTTTATCGATCATATTTTGTGCACAATCAATTGAATCGTGAGAAGTAGAAGGAAGTACTTGATCAGCGATATTAACAGTAACTTCTATTGGTGTAGATGTAGTTTGAATTCCAATCAAATTTTCAAATTCATTCAGTACTACTTTGGGAGAAAGCATTGATATTTCCCAATCAGGCATATTTTCACAATTTTTATTTTCATTTTCTATCATATTCTTATCATTTTCTTTTATATCTTTTGAAGAATTACTTAATGCACCGTCACAATCATTCGTTATAACACTGACAGGATATATATCAGACTTTTCAGAAGATGATGTGCCATTCGTTGCATTTTCTGCTGAATTAGTCAATAAATTACATATATTACTATCTGTCGAATCGTCTATTTTAACCATAGATAACTGAACAAGTGAGTTCTCATTAAACTCAGTTTCTTTATTTTCATGAACTAAATGAATAGCTTGTAGTTCAGAAATAGAATCATCAGATTTTGTTCCGAGAGAAGTTATATTCAATGGAAAATTCAATACCATTTCCATAGGGGCATGTTGGATAAACTCAGTGGGAATAATTGCACAAGTAGCTGAACTATTTCTTCTTTTTGCATCACAAATGAATTCTGAATTATTAGTAATATTAGTGGGAGTTATTGATCGTCTTTCATGATTAATAAATTTTTCAACAGGACTTTCTATAAAATCATTAAAAGAACAAATATCATCAAAATTCTCTTCTACATTAAAAAGAGTATCATTTGAGCACCATGAATCCATACTAGCAGTTTTAGTGTGAAGAATTTGAGACGATCTTTCTGAGGGTTTCATTTGGCTTTCTGAAATATTTGTAGTGTCCGACACTAAAGATGGTTGTGAAATTTTAGACACGTTAGAGACATCATCAGGTAAATTAATAACTTTATTGGGACAAACAAATGTCAAATCATCAATCACCTTTTTTCCTTCAACAATATAAGTATGTGAAGCGGAAGAGTTTGCTAAAGCACTAACTATTGAATCATTTTGAGAAACATTTTCTTGATCATTTTCACTATCAACGCATAAAATACATTCTGAACTAACAGAACCCACTTTTGATGCATCTTCTAAAGTTTTAGTAATATTTTCTAATAAATTATCAACATTTTGAGATATTTCTTCAGTAGATTTTGTAGTTGAATGTTCTTCATAAAAAGGCGATAGCAATTCAGGGATTTGTACACTGTTTACGCAAGTATCTTTTATAATTTCATTTGACTGAGCATTGCTTTCAGAATTTTTGTCCAATTCCATATGATCTTCAATACAATTTAAACTATCCACGCTGATGCTATTCCTATATAAAAATACATATATATAAATATGCAATACTTTCAAATTATGTATAGAAAAAATGTTTACTTACATTCTGTCCAAATTAGATTCAACACCATCGTGAATTACAAACGTTAAATCATCTGCTGCTAATGGCGATTCACAAGGTTGATTCGTATTTTTTTCAACGTCTTCATTTTCTTGAATATCAATTGAGGAGATATTTTCTATAATTACATTTTTATCGTGTTGAGGAAGCTCAGATACAATGGCACTATTGAGTTGTCCTAATGATAAACTATTTGAAGTATCTGACTTTTCGAATTCTCCCACTATAAATATTAATTTTATTAACGTAATTTTAAAATTAATGTTAAAAAAAAAAGATTCCAAAAATACCTTTAATTATATCAGAAAACTCTGACCAGGTTTCTTCTTGGATTGGACTTAAAGACATCAAACCAAAACCATTATAATGAATCAATACTTCATTTCTTGGAATTTGAGAATTAGGTAACATCGATATATCACGTTCATTAAAAATATTAGTAGATCCATTACATTCTGATGACCTTTGATGTGTAGGATTAAAACTTTCACCACACGTTCCAACATTATTATTTTCGGCAGATGAAAAATCAGAAAACTTATCAGATCGATGTTTTTCATTATTCATACTTTCTTGGGAAATTTTCTAAAAAAAATATTAAAATGTTAAAAAACACATTTTCCAAAATTATTATATATATTTGCATAATAAACAATAATTACTTGAGCTAATGGTAATTTTAATTCTAGTTCATTTCTTAAAGCTTTTACACTTTCAGGGTCAATTATACGATCTATAACTGAAATTCCATTATCATTTAAAGACTCCGATGTTTCATTACTATCACAATCATCATAAAATTTTATATGATCATCACTAGGAGAAAAATCATCATTATTAATATTTTTCTTATCATGCAAAAACCATTCTTTTGCTATAGATTCTAAATTATTTTTATTAACATTCTCATGGCAATTTTCATTATCCGATATTTCTTTTTGATTTTTCACTATGTCATCAACATTATCATCAGATAAAATATTCTCTGCAGTTTCAACATTTAATCGAATATTATTACTTACACTTGGAAGTGAATAATCTAAATGATCATGTACATTATCACTTTCCAATGAATCATCATTTATATCTTGGAAAAATACAGGGTTCGAATTTTCAATATTTAAGTTATTTTCATTTTCCGCAATAGCTAGTTTTGAAGTTAAATTTTTCAAATCATCCTGCAAACTGAATTCTGATAAATTATTTCTTGCTATATTCATTATATCAACACTTTCATCATCGCTACTTAGGTTTTCAGAATTGCAATCAACAATAGCATTATCTTCCTTCTTATCAACATTAGCGTTATTGTCTTTTTCCTGTATATTTTCCAAGATCGATAGAGTATCAATATTTTGCAAACATCCCTCATTTGATAAATCATTTTCTAACATTGGAGATTTTATTAAATCTACATTGGCATCAGGAAATATACTATCAAAATTTTGATCATTATCAAAACTTGAACCAAGGAATCTATCCCAAGTTTCAATAGAATAATCAACAGGTTTATCGTGATCTAAAGCTGTAGATGTGGAAAGTTTGAAAAAATAAGGAGTGCGACTATTAGTATTACTGTTACACGATTCTTCACATATTTTTCTTTCTTGTGGATAACTAGATTCGTTAAAATTAGATGAAAACATAAGAGCATCTTCTTCTTGTAAATGTTCAATAACTTGTTGATCTGTTTTAATTCCAGTATATAAATCAAGAGTACAGTCAGAGAAAGGCCCTAAAATTACGTTAGAAGATACATTACCTTCTTCTATTTCAGGAGACATTTGCTTTAATAAATTATCATCTACAATTATTTGTTCCAATTTCTTAATAATATGGTCTTTACATGCTGGTTTTATAGACACAGAATTTTCAATATTTGATAATATATTACTAATTTTATTTGATGACATATTATGTGTAGTTAACTCAGAAGAACATGTTTCTTTTTTAATGTCGTGTTCTTCATCAGGTACATTTTGCGTATTTTTTAAAACACTATCAATACAAGCAGGACTTTGACTATCATATAAATGAAAAACAGTGGAAGATTTGCAGGCATCGGTATTAGGCGAAATAATGGTAACTGTTATATCATCTACATTTAAATATTTAGTTGAGTCTAATGAATCATTTTTATCATTTATATTACTTAAAAAATTATCTATAGTTTCCTTAAATAGTAATAAATCTCCTTTTGAAATATTTTTTCGTTGTAATGATGTTAAATCATCTAAACTTTTAGTTGGACGCAAAGTACGTAGAGTCATGTTAAACAAATTCTTTTTTAATTTCGTAAAATCTATGGAAGGTTTTAAAATAATTCCATTATGATTTGAAGCAGAAAGTAGATTATTTCTAGATAGAAGCATATGTTCTGCAGTAGGTAAACTTGAATCTTTCTGTGGCAAATCATATTTAGATTTTTTAAATTTATTTGATGTGCCCATATTTTTTCCATCAACGGACGTAAGAGATACGTCCTCACTGTCTAGATCAGTAAAATCCATATCAATATGCGTTAAAACCATAAAATCCGTAATAGATTTTGATTTTAATTTAATTTTTTCAGTTAGCGCACCCATTTCAATCCTTTTTTTCCATATCTCATCCTCTGTTTCAGATCCAGAACTACTTTGCCTATTTAATAGTACATCAGTTACATGTGATTCACTAGTTTTGGAATCCATCGCAGGAAGATAACTTGTATCTTGCAATGAATCATAATCTTGACCACTATTGACATATTTTGTTTGAAAAATAGGATGAACAGCATCATTTACATTATAAATATTATCTACCTTGGTTAATCTAAAATCTAAAATAGGATAAGACCCATTTTTTATAATGTTATCAATTTGTTGAGTTTCAGGTACATCTTGAGGTTCGTCCTTTATAACACTCGTATTGTCAGAATTATAAAGCAAAGAACCAGAAATTGATGATTTATTATTCTCGTTATCTGAAGACTTTACAACATGAGAACATATCAAATTTTTATCGCGTACTATAATATTATGTGATATGTCTCTAGAAGGACTAGTTTGGTGACTTGATTCTGAACTAGAAGTTTTTTCTGAACTTAACATGTTATCCAAATCACTAATAACATCACTAACTGTTTTTATATATGACATATCTTCTTGAGAAGTCATAGGTAAATCTTGAAGCCATGGCGCAACTTCACGATTAACAAGATATTGATTAACCACACACGACTCCACATTTTCAATTTTATCTTTATTTACACAGATATTTGAAGATTTGTTACTGCTATCACAAATCACATTATCCAAAAGAAATTTTCCTGTTGTATTCTTGTCACAAACAGACTCAAATGATCCATGCAAATTTGTTAAACTGTCAGATTTCACTTTCTCAGAACAAATATCAGCAAGAATTTCTGTTGATCCATTTAATTCTACATTATGTATGCATGTTTCGAATTCATTATAAGATCCTTCTAACACATTTAAATTATCCTTGGATTCAGTAAACCTCGTACTTGTACATTCATTATATTGATTATTATCAACTTTTGGTATAGTGTTAGGTTTCATATTATGCCAACGAGATTCAAAGTCATCTAATGACTTCTTGAGATTTAATGGTTTTGTACAGTTTTCATAATAATTCGAGTATATATATTGCAAAAGAGAATAGGCTTGTTCTGCCGTTATCCTATCTTTTGGAGAATATTGCCAACATGATTGCATAATTTGATATCTAAAAACAGATTTAAAAAAATGGAGATAAACATAGTCATTATATAAAGAGATTACAAAATTAAAAAACCAACATATAAGAAAAATATTCCAGTATGAGTGAAGGCTGTTGAAGTCTAATTCCATTTTGGCACATAACATTTGATAGAACTTCCAAATCAGTTAATTGTTCATATGGCAAAGCACCCCAAGCACACGTTTCCCAGAGAAAAATACCAAAAGACCACAAGTCTCCTTCTTTTGTAGCCTACAAAATATAAATAAAATAATGATAAATAAATATTATCTATCATTTATAAATTAATTTAACTCATAAAAAATAATCATTCACCACTGCATTAACGCATTCAGGAGCCAACCAGCGCAAAGCGACCAAATTATCAGAATCCTTATAAAAATCTGATGAATGTAACATTTTTGATCCACCATAATCACCTAATTTAGCTGTTAAATCTTCCATTACCATACAGCTATGACAAGCAATATCTCTAAAAAAAATATGCATTGATTTAAATATATACGTTAAATATTCCGTTAATCATAACTTAAAAAGAAATAAAAAGTATGACTTACGAATGAATTACATTCATAGAATGCAAATAAGAAAGAGCAGACGCAATCTCACATTGAAATTTTAATGGAATACCTTGACTAGTTAAAGATTGTTTATTTGATAAATTTGATTGCAAAAATGTTTTCATATCACCCTATAAATTATTAAATAATTTATTTTAAAAAAAACATATAAAATATTAACATTTTAATAATATACAAACCAAGGGACAGTATTCAAAAAGAATAAGCCATGGTTCTTGACAAAGACTTATTCCCAATAACTTTAAAACATTCCCATGATCTATATCTCTATATAATTTACACTCATCTAAAAAGTTACGCTTTTTATCAAAAGAAACATTCTCATCTAATATTCTCACAGCCACTTTTGATACATCTTGGACGTTATTTTTACTAGGACTAACATTTTCCAAATTGTGAGCTTCAGCTTCTACAATCTATAAAAATATATTAATTAATATTTTTTAACCACTACATATTTAATATAATACAAACGACAGAAAAAAGAACTAACACGACCAAACCATCCATGACCAATTTCCCGCAGATACTGCAGTTGATTTCGTGGAAAATCTCTCTCAATGTATTCTAAAATTTTAAAGTGGATATATATTTTTTAGTTTAAAACTAAAAAAAAATGAGGCTTATAAATAAATACTTCAACTAACCAAACCAATCTCTGTAATTTTCTGACGTCGAAATTCTTAAAAAATCGTTGTGTGGCAATTGTTGATTGACTGGAGTAATCACACGAGATACTTGTAGTTCTTCTACAAATACATCTACATTGTTTAAATTTCTATTTTCATATTCACTTGCGATGTAATTTTCAGCATTGTTATTAACAATATTTTCGAGCTCTTGAGGTGATATTGGACCATTATTATTTTCAAAGATTGGGTTGTTATTTTCATTTTCATATTGGTTATCAAATAATTGTCGACCAATTCTTGAATAATCTCGATTGACAAAAGCGTTTCCATCTGGTCTTGGAAAATTTTCTGCAGCTAATGGCCCAAAGATGGTAAATTCACGTTCACTTGGATAAGCAATTGCATTATCAACTGGCGAAGGTGATATATTTCCAATTTGAACAGTTGTAGAACCCACTAATTCAGGTAAATCATTACCAGTGTTAGTAAATTGCTGAAAAAAAATATATATACATTAATTGCAGATGGAAATAATATGAATAAAATACAAATAAAACAAAACATTTGGCATGCAAATCTCTGTGATATTATAATATAAAATCACATACCAATTCTTCATTTCCACTCAGCTATAAAAATATAGATACTTTAAAATAAAAGTTAAAAAATATTATTGTACGAAAAACAAGAAAAAAATAATATTTCATATTTGGTACAACACTAATTTAAATTCTCAGTATCATCAGTTAAGACTTCCTTTCCTGTTTATTATGAAAAAATGTATAAATTATGATACGTGAATTGTTTATAAATTACATAAATATCTTCCCAAAGAAAATTTATGACGAAACGATATCGAAACTAGTGTGTGCGCGCGCGCGTTAAATTGAGAATTATATTAAAAATCGCGATGTTAAAAAAATAATTTAAAAGAATTAAAAAATAATTAAAATTATTAAATTACTTATTTTTTTGGTTGATAAAATTTTATTCATATTTAATCAAAAGGAGATTGTTGTTCATAAATTTTAAGAATAATAAAAATTACAATTCATTGAATTCGCACTACAAAAATTAATTCATAATATTATTTCAACAGAAAAAAATATAGAAGCTAATTACAAACTTAAAAAATTTAATCATTCAACTCACATGATAAACTTAAAAAGAATAAAGCTTAATGCGACACACACACACACATGTATGTGTATATATATATATATATATATATATATATATATTATGTGTGTGTATAAATTTGTAAATATGTATGTACGCGCGCGATATATAAGTATTAAACATCACAAAATACAAGAGGGCAAAACGGGCACGAAATATCCGCAAAGACACACCCTGGGCACACACCCTTTTGGCAAATGGTATTCCAGGAGAAAATTAACCGCAGAACGCCAATAGCATGAATCAACACCAAAAATAAACATGAAAATACACAAAAAAGTAACATTATGTCATAATTTTACTGTTGCGAATATTGTGCGACATCACTTGCCGTTTTGTCATTTTCCCACAATTAGAAGATAATAATAAAATAATAAACGCAGATAGAATAAACTACAAAAATATCCAGCTCGTTACTTGAATAAAACAACCAGTTTATGTATGCCTTTTGGGGGATTAAATTTTGAAATTTTTATTACACATGTGATACACATATTTGTCAGAAAGAAAATCCTTTACGGTCGATACATACCGCTTCTTCCTTTTTTCCAGTATACCATAAATGTACAAAAATAATGTTATACTCGAAATTTTGCATAATTCAAAGTATATCGGGAATGGTATACCTATATATATAAAATAAAGTTACGGAGAAAACATACGATGCTTTCAAAAGTCCATGATTTTTTTATCTAAGGTTTAAATGTCTGAGAACATATAAAATATAAAAATCGAAAATAAACTATGCGTATGAACCATACTTATACGTTATGAGTAATTTTGAGATAAATCAAATGGATTCATATGCTGATTTTTTATTGAATTTATTTATTTGACTTACAAATCAGTACTTAAATGAAAACCGTTACAACATATTACGAAAAATGCATTAATAAATAATATGATATTCTTTTCTCATAAATATTAATATACGTATAACGTAGTTTATGGATTTATGCGAGATTTACATTTTCGATTTTAGGCAATCGCTTTAAAAACTCCATATTTAGTTTACAAACATAAAATTTATACATAACCTTTTTTAACATAAAAATTATGTTATAAATTAACGCAATTAGTTATTTTGAATATATAACGATAAATTCTATAACAATTGAAAATTATATAATTGGTATACTAAAATATTTTTATTAGAAAAATGATTTCAATTTTTTTATATTAAAATAAATGTTCACATAATGTACGAATAACATGTTTCTATAGTATAATAAATATTTTAAGATATTCAACATTTCAAAAAATATTTCAACTATTAAAAAAAATAAAATTTTCAGGTATTATATTTTAATCAGCATTATTTTATTGTACAACATATACGTTAAAATAACTTTAATCTTGCATAGTACGATACATTCCAATTAAATTAAATCAAATAGAAGAAACTATCCCCACGTGCACACACACACACAAATCATATATATATATATATATATATATATATATATATATATATATGTGTGCGTGTGTGTGTGTGTGCGTGCGTGTGTGTGTGCGTGCGTGCGTGTGTGTGTGATTTGTTATTAAAAATGACCTCAGCGGCAATCATATCTTATTCGTTACTTAGTGTAGTAGATAAATGTTTACGTTTAACGCACTCGATACAAAAACGAGTTATGATACAATCTTCGCCAAAAAACTCACCCGGTCAAACGACTGTCTGTGTTAAAATTTTCCGTAGTAACAAGAACTGTGACGATACACAAGCAGTAAGTCATAAGCAACATAAGAGTATGAACGTCTTACGGTTTTTTAAGAAAAAAAAAATAAAACGATAAAAATTCGAGGGATGTGCATAAATATGTGAAGCGCAAAGATAATCAAACTAGATGGAATTTGGAGGTATAAAAAATATAGTATCTACTGTTGAGTCTATTCACTCATATTATAATATATTATCATAAATTATGAATATACGTTGTTAACAGAAACGATCATAAGGATGAAGTTAGCGTGTCTTGTTATCAATGATTCTTAAGATTTGAATTTCGAATACCAATAGTCAAATAATCATACTATGTTAAACGATTTAATATATAATTTAGATTGAATGTAAAAATATTATTGAAATAATATAATATATAAATAATACTGTTTAAAAATTAGTTTATTTGGATGTTGCATTTTTGAGTTTCATTAAAGTTTACAAAACGAAAATGAAAGGATCATTCAATACACTGATACAGTAACAGTAACATTCGTAATCGTTAGGTGATCCTGCAGTATAACAACATTATCGTCCTTTATAAACAACCTTGAATGACGCCAACGCCATCGCGTGCAAAATTTCTGCATTTATTGTTTGCCAATCAATTCACGCATTAGATCATCATCTAGCCTACAAGGTGACATCATGTGAAAATAGAATAATGAAAATTTTCATCTTTGTATACACACAATTCCACGATTCATCTATTCAATATAATGTAGAAAATAAATAAATTAAAGGCTGATCTCTCACAAATGAATTAACAATAGTAACATTGGCCGGTATCAATGAATTGTCGTAAATAAACCGAACTATAAATATAAAAAAAAATATTTTCTTAAAATAGCAATCCTATTAAAATTAAATTACCACATAATTCTCCTTTCAATATCTAATATTAATTAATTGTACACGAAACCGACTAAATATCCACTATTTATCGGTAAACAGCAACAAATTTGTACTAAAGCACCCACTTTGGGGTTAATTTACTGCTTAACTCACAAAGACCTGCGGATCAGTATAGCAGTAGTGAACAAAAAAAAAACCAATTTCAGTCACCCCAGTGAAGATTTCATAAATAAAGAAGGCTATGTGTTATCGATCGCTTCTTTCTCTCAATAATAAATGTATTTCTGGCGAAAACGTATAAACAGTGAAAAAAAAAACAATCACTAACCTGTCACTTTCAACGCGTTTTAATTAAGCGAGCATGGCATATAACAAATATTTAAAACGTTGAATGAAATAAGTATTCATATAACGTTACTAGAAAATAATTAAATTATTTCATAAATGTAAAGGACTCCATATAAAAATATATATATTCAAGAGACATAATACTATAAACTAAAAGTATCTTATTTCAAAATAAAAATACAGGTAAATCGGTTACACTAAATTTTTTTTCAAAGAAGTTTAAGGAAATTTAAATTAAAAATTAAATTCGTTTGAAAAAAAGCCGTTTTCAATTTTTAATTGTATTATAAATGAAATATTTACTTATTTCCAAAGTCTCTTACCAATAATATAAAAATAACATTCAAAAGACAATTATGCTTTGAAAACTTGAAATTGATATCAATTTAATTTAAAAGCCTAAATCTTAAAAATTTAAAAATCAATTAATATCCTTATATAAATTATTATAACAAATATTGATTTAAACATAAATATCTGAAAAACAAGTAATATATAATATATAAATAATAATAATATTATTATATTAAATATATAAGACACTAGTGTTTCAAATAAAACAAAAACCCCAACAAAAAATATTTTGCAATCTCAAAATCTTACAAAATTGAAATCTATCGAATTTATAAAATATTTCAATACATCTGTCGTATATAAGTTTTATATATGAATACATGTGTGTGTAATACAAATATACAACAATATGACAAAATTAAGAAATTGACCTGGGTCACGACTTCTTCAGCGAACGTTTAAAATATTCGAATGCCGAAAGAAATGATATTATGTCTACATCAAGCCGACAAAGTAAACCATTGTTAACGACACATTTTAAAAGGGAATGCTCTTTCGTTTTCTTATATGAAAATCTATACAAGTGCAGATGGGACACGCGCACCCAATTTGTCGGGACAAAGGCTAAATTGTTAAATTGACCGACATGAAATTTTGCTCAGTCCGTTAAAGGGTTACATGTATATTACGATTGGAATATATATATATATATATATATATTCGCGTGTGTGTGTGCATGCGAGCGTATGTATGTACGTATAAATAAATAAAAAGAAATTCGAAAACGATGAACAATTATGAATTTCACTTTCTACTTACGTTCATAAACGATAAAGCGTTAATAATCTGTATAAAATGCGTTAAAATATACATTCTTTCTTTCTCTCGTATTTCTTAATTAAATCCACCAATTGGTCGCATTATACATTAAAAATTTTATGTAATTAAAATTACTAAGCCATCAAAATATTTAATAAAGTATTAATTAAAAATCTTTTATAAATTTTGGCAGAATTTCTTTTATTTCTTAAATATTTAAATATTTGTAGCATTATTTTTTTATAATAAAAACGCAGTCTAATAGTTTAAATCCTATGAGGTAACAATCTTAGTGAGAAAGCAACTCTCAAGATAGTAATTGGCCTTTCCGAGTTCAGTAGTGGCATTTTTCTTCTATGGGGTCAAGTCCTTAACTCTACACTTATTCGTTGAAGAATACAAGCGTGACGCTTTTGTGATTCCAACATCACATTGACATTAATTTATTTGTAAAATAGTAATAAAATAAAATATTAAACAATACACTCACTGTAAATTTATTTCTTCTGCAGCATACACAACCCGCCAAAAATAACACTAAAGTTATCAGGAAAAGAGCTGCAATGAAGGCTGGAGCCAGCATTCCCGCGAATTCCGCTGGAGAAACTCCTAAAAAAAGTATAATATCGAATTAAAAATTCTAAATTTAATAAAAAACAAATATTTATACATTAAAAACCTACAATAAATTAAACGTTTTAATCGATATAAATTTAAAAGTTGAAATATTTATTAAAATTGGTAGAACTATAATAATATAAACTATGTACTTCGTGAATGCATTAGTGAATATTTGTAGTTATTTTTTTTCTAACTGAAAAAAATAAATAAATTTAGAACAGAGAATCTCGATTAGTCAAAAATCACAAATGAACCACAATCGTCAAACACAATAGATAAACGTTTGTCATTAAAAAAACGAAAAAAATGAAAGAAAAAAAAGATTTGAAATGCCTATGTGGCAATCAGCCATTGTGAGATTAACAACCACTGTTGTCGCGCAATCATTCGAAACGATCTCATCAGTTGAAAACATGAAGGTTTTGCTAAAAATTGACAAAAACTGAATGCGATATTTGTACGAATATACTACGAAACAATACATAACACACAAATTCCCTTCAGGCATGCCACAACATATTAACCTTTCATAATCACACTCGGTGACATTTCATATTTTATACAAAAATGTGCGAATATAAATAAAATATACGTGAAAAGAAATAAACAAATATACGGGAATACGATGTCTCACGATAAAAATAATAATAATATCAAAATTTATTACGAAACATATTCGAATAAATTCAAATCCAAATAAAAACAATGAACAAATCCAATTATTAGGGTTCATAAGCCTCGGTTGTTGGCAATTTGTACCACACGTGCTCGTTTCGAAGCAGGAGGGATTAATATGCGAATTTCGATAGACAAAAGTACATCTAAAATTTTTTGTCAATGCATCAGGGCTAAAAATAACTTATGGTGTACCAACTACTACATAATTTAATTTTAACAGTGTGCAAAAATTATACTCATTATTTGTTAATTACATAAAAAAATAGGAGTTTTACTTAAAAATTAAATTTAAAAATACATAACTAATTTTTCATCGGTTTATGTATACAAATTATTATAACGCATTCCATTAAAATATTACATGATACACGCCCAAAATTATGTAGCATGTTTGCGTATTTCAAAATGTAAATAAAACTATGTAGTTTATGCATAATTTCAACTGAATCTTTTACAGTTTACACATATATAATCACAAAACATTTAAACGATATAAAATTTTAAAATAGTTTATTTGCACAAATTTTTATAACAAAAAAATCTATGGAATGAAATAAATATAATGTATTAAAAATAATAATAAACCTATCTATTTTATAATAAATAAATATAAAAGTTCAATATATTCACTACAAATGAAGTCTATGTAGAAATTTAAATGGAAGTCTGCTTATACTAAATAAAAATAATACAGTGTCGCAAAATTATTATAAATATCAAACAAAACGAAAAAAATTAAAAACAAAACAAATGAATGAGATTAAAATAAAAATAAAAACACAAACAAATGTGTAACAAGATAAAAGGACTGAAATTTCGTGGGAGTCATGGCGAAAACAATCAAATAAATAAAATATATAAATGATAGTTTCAATAAAATAATTATATATATATATAAATATATATAAATATATATATATATAAATATATATATATATATATATATATATATTATTTGTGTGTGTGTGTGTGTGTATGTGTGTGTATGATTGTATAATAAGGAGAATGATGTCACAATAGAACGCGAGAACATGGCAACGTTACGTTATTATACAATATTTAACCTTTGACAGTAACGTATAACGAAACACAAAATAGTGGACAGAGAATGCAAAATTAAAAGTGGTCAAATTTTCGTCACAAAATTGCATACACTGTATATAATAAAATTACTGACACAGTAGCGTTTAGAAAAAAAACACATGAAATGCATTCAACCTTACAAATGCATCATGGTTCAAGGCAAACACGCTGCAGAACGACGATTGTGACTCATGCTCGCTATCAAAATACAGCAAGCAAGTTGCCAACTAGTGATTCCCTGAGTTTCCTCAATTCATAAATATCATTTTCTGTTTTAATTCATTTTGCAGTTGGTTTTTTATCTGAATAGTTGAATAAGTACATTCGTTATCTATATTAGAGTCGATACAAACACCAACAATTAAACAAATGAATCTAACAAAGCAAATGAAACATGGATATTTCTTTCTTTTTATTTTCACGATGTTACATTTCAGATAGAATCCTTGAAAACTGTTCATTTTACTCAAACTAATTTTTCCTATGATTATTTTCAGCCTTCGATATTTTTAAACACTATTCATTGAAATTAATTAATCCTTAAAAATTTTGAAGTATTCTGTACAATTCAAATGCATGAATTTATAATAAAATATTTTTTTATTCCACAAATATCCAAATATTGTAACAGATTTATAACGATATACAATGAAAAAATAATATTAATAATTATAGAATTTTTGCATGTAAAATATATATTTTACAACAATAATACAAAATAAACGCGGCTAATTATTCTTCGTAAATTTAACAGACAATTTCAAATTAATTATAACTAAAAGATAAAAGTAAACTATTGTTATCGCTCCAATTTCAATGATTTTATCTTTTCGTCTGATTATACATTAAATACAGGAGGAAATATATATCTTCTATTCAATACATAGGAATATTAAAATTATAATAAACCATCCTTATGGATATTAAAATTATAATTAAGTGATTTTCGCTATCTTTTTTATTTTTATCATATCTTTTAACGCACACCATACTCCATATACGGGGACATCATTTTTCACTCACTTTTATTCAACTACATCTGTTTGTTTCCCTGATATACAAATCTAATAATTGATTTTTCGACCTCTTTTATATCCAATTGAGCTGAAATTTTATAAACTCGCTCATTCTCAAAAACAATACATGAATCAGTTAACAAATTTATCGATAGATCGACTAATTAATGGCAATTAGTTAATTTAATAAAAAATATATAGACATATATTCATTAAAAAAATACTTTATAATTTTTTAAATGCATATTGTGTATCGCGTTTATAAAAGTAATATCAAAATAATGTTTTTTAGACATAGAGTTTAAATATAATAATATATACGTAGAATAAATTACTTGCAAAAACGCAAGAACAAATGAAAATGTAAAATATAAGTGATTTAAAATATAACCTTAAAAAAACTGCAAAATCCTAATCGTAATTAGCGTTTAGCTATTCAATTACGTTATTTGTGGATAATTTATAAAAAAACTAATTTAGTTATTCATAGTGACTTTTTATATTAAAAAAGTCGGACTAATGCAATATGATATTCCGATAACCGTTAGCTGTCAATTCGCGGCCCAACAATAATAACAGAATATTACTATATCAAAAAATGAAGAAATAATTATTGCGATAAAAATTAAAATCATACTAAAAATAAAATTCTACAACAGTATAAATTAATAACTCAAAGAAATTGTTAAAATACACAATTTTTGTTATTGAAAATATTATATAAAATAAACTGAATCTGATATATTTACTTTAATTTAATAAATATAAACTAGGTTTCATTAAATCTTTACGACTAAAAATAAAAATAAAAACTGCGTAAAAAATAATCTCAATAATTTACATTAAGTTAAAAAAATAATGGATTGTAATTAATTTAAAAATATCAAATTTCAAAATATATAAAATTATGGTGGCGAAAAATTTTATTTTGTTGCGTAAAACTAGTGTGTTTTGGAAAAAAATATGGTATACGGCGCCAGTTGTCAAAATCGAAGTAAAATTGGATCGTAAATGCTGAAATACTTTATATGAAAATATATAGTAATAAATTGAACTTCGATGCGGCAAAGATATATATTTTGAGTTGTAAATATCATTTAATATTAAATTATAAAAATAAAATATTTTACGAAACAAATTATGACGGCTTTCGACGCTAACGTTTTATATATTTATAATGATACTGACGACAGTATAAAATGTCACAAACATAAAAATCGTTTCTCATATTAATATATTAAGAGTATTAAGATTTTAGTAAAGTACGTAAAAATATAAAATAAATGTCATTTAAAATTTATTCTACAATAATGACTTAATAAAAATCGTAAACTTTGTCAGTAATATTCAACAGAAATATATTAATTACAACGATTGATTCTGACTTACTTCTTTTACAATAAAAAAGGTTTATAAACATGTTTTTTAATAAACTCGTCGCAAAGTGTCTGCTAAAGATTTTTCGCGGGCATATATATATATATATATATATATATATGCAAAAATATAAACACGGCCATATGACGAATTGCAGAGTAGTTTTCTTCGTCATGTTTAATAATTTGTTCCGACCTTCGAATGTTGAGATGGCTCTTAATAAGAAATACATACATTTTACCGGTTGCTAAAGCAAATTATGTAAAAGATATGCATTTTATCTGCTTAAATGATTTTTTTCGGATCATTTTAACCAAACAAAGAATAAAACCGCAAATATATCAAAAACATTGTAAAAGTTTATCATTTTTAAATTAATTATATATAACAATTTATTACAAAAATTGTTGACTTTTCAATGTTGAATTTGATTACAAATATTGATAAATTGAAATCAAAGAGTATTTTTGACAATAGATTTTCGTTCTCTATGAATATTGATCATTTATATTAACTAAAACAAGAATTCACCCGAAGTTATTACAATAATATAAAAAAAATTCACACTTTATAAATTATAAAGAAAGTTAAATTGAAAAACTTTACCATAATAATTTAATAGATATAAAGAACAATTTAAAAAATAACACATACGTGAAAAATAAAATAATGTATACGAAAAACAAGAAACATAAAATCTTCTGAAGTAACATATGATAAAGAATTATCTTACGTAAAAATCAAATACTTTACACGAAAGAAACAAGTAAACCAAAGCAAAATATTTAAAGAATTAAAAATTTTTAAGAAGTTTAATTTTTAAAAACTTTAATTAATTAATTTGCTATTAAAAACTTTGAATCGATTGCTTCATCTCTGCCTTTTTATTATGATATTGGTCTGAATAATTGAGAATGCATTACATACATATATCTTCGACGACATTATATAACGCGAATGAATCATCTTGGACTGTTGGATAACTGGTTTTTGCTGATACAGTGTTTCTCATTACAAGAAATACGATCGCATGTACCAGCGAAAGTGTTACATATGCACTGTTACATATTGGAAAACCACAAAATCAATTTAAAAAAATATATATTTTATACTTAAAATTATACTATTAATAGCCTAGCAAAATTTATGCAAAAATAAATTAAAATGTTAACCACGTAAAACAAAATAATTTTAATTTTTTATTTATTAATTTTAAATATATATATATATAATATATATATATATATATATATATATATATATATATATATACACACACACACACACATATATATATATATATATATATATATATATATATATATAATATTTTAATACAAAAAAACATAATTAATTTAAAACTACATACAAATTATTCATAATAATTCCTTTCGATATTTTTGTTGAATACATATAAACGCAGAAGTCTACTTTAAATTTATATTCTCTTAGACCAGTGATCCTCGGTCTTTTTAACAAACATTGAATAATTGAATATTAATGAATTACAAAATAATAATTAATAAAATAGGGATCTGTTTTTTAAGAACAAATTTTTGCAAACTACCAATATTTCTACGAATCATTGTATTATATGAATTTTACACATCAATTATTATTTTTGAAAAAAAAAATAGCACATACAAACTAAACAAATAGCCGATAAATATGGAATCACAGCCAATTCAGATAGTCAAAATAGCAGAATTCATGATCGCACATTTTTTCCAACTAACTGCTTTAAGTATTGTAAATAATGTTACTGTTGTATTGATTTTTAAATAAGCATTGTAATCGACGCATAATAATTATTTTTTTCGATTTAAAAATAACCGTCGTGTTCGTTAAATATCACACACCCGTGTTTTAATTATTTTAATTGGATCATTCCACTTTTTGTACGCGGAACCGATATACCGTGTTAAACGAGTATTAACTATATATATATATATATATATATATATATATATATATATATATATATATATATATATTTCAGGGATGAGTTAATACATTTATTTCTTTTAAATAACATTTATATATAACATATTTTTTAATTACAAAACTTTCCATCTATAAAATAATTAAAATATATTGTTAAATTAATTAAAAATGAAAAGAAATGAATTTTAAATAACAATGATTGTAGTAACATCGAAAAGCGTGTTTTTATGAAATGCAAAATTTTCATCACTACGCCTCCACCTGTTTATGATTTTCCAAAAGCAGTTTTTCCCGGGCCGAATATGACGATGAGTCAGCCAAATGCAATATATGCAATTTTCTTGCCAATACACAAGTTCATTATATTTGTGTGCTGCACATAGTTATCTTGAAATGTTGCCTTTTAAAATTAACCACGCTTTATATATAAATACAATACGTGGGTTCATATACAAGGGTAGAATCCGGAGAGCAAACGATGCGTGCAAAACGAACTTGCACTCATCATACAATAAACATTTTCATTTGTAACATTCATGCACATGGATTGTAAGAATCAACTATCTCATATGTAATGTGGCGGCCAAATCAAAGGCATAACTAACATATGACTGATTAATTACTATCATCGTTAATAAAAAATAATCATTTGAAAATCTAGAATTGATTTATTACCTGTTAACATTTAACTGTCATTCAAATCATTTACAAAAATATAATAAAGCCGTTTTTTAAAATATAATATATTTTAAAAAACGGCTTCAGATTAAGAACGTGGAATTACTATTATAACGAATAAACATGTTACAAATGAATAACAGGGGTAAACACGTACGAATTTATATAAAATATTAATAAAACATAAGTCGTAAATAATATATGCATATTTATTATAATGCATCATTACTATAAGAATAATGAAGAAATGCCATTTGACACAAAATACCCACAAAAGAAAAAAATGAAATAAAACTTAGCTCCAAAAACTATAAAAATTTCCATGTTTCCATGTAAATTTTCTAAAATGCAGTATCATAAATACCGCCTACGTTTTTTTTTTATCATTTTTCTGCATATACTATCTTTTATAATGTAAAATACAATATGTAATAAAATATTTAGAATAAAAACTATACATCTAAATTTAAAATATATATATCACGAGAATAAATGCTATATTATTTATATTATTAATTCTTAACATTAAGTATTCCAAGAAAAGGATAGGGAAAATGATAAATGTTAATACGATATTCGTTATGAGAGTGTCGCATTATTTTTAAACATTTCAAGTTTAAATTAAACGAATAAAACAAAATTTGTTATCAAAACCGAATACGGTTGTGATAACAAATTTTAGCTATTTTTAAATAAATTACTATTCAAAAATAGCAAATTGTATGGATAATTTTTAATAGTATTTGTTCACGAAGTTGCGTACGAATTAAAAGCGCGATTGGAAAGCAATAAAATTTAAATAAATTTTTATCACCTTTTCAAACATGATTTTTTTTAATTTTATTATTACTGCGACAATAATAAAAATAGCGAACGGGTCGCTATAAACCTTTTTGCATTTTATACGTTAAAAAGCGACGGAAACCGAATATTATCGTTATAAAGATCGCTTCTAAATTTAACATATGAAATTTTTAAATAATATGCGAACGAAACCGATAATAAAAACGGTATTCGAAAAAAGTTCTTTTAGAACGTAGATTTTGATAGTCTATTCATAAACGGATGCAACATTAAATCGATATACGTATTTATGAACGTTTCTCTACAAAATGAAAATATATTTTATAATAGTGTTTCGCGGGCGCGTACGAATTTTATAAACGCTTTGAATTAATTTAAAACGCGAAAATAATAGACGAAAAATATCTCTTACAAATATCGCGTGCGCGCAAAATAACGTTAGAATCGTAAAATGGCACAAAAAATAAATAAGATAATCGCTACTGTAAGAATTACGAGCGCGAATTAAATTTAATCATAATGATATCGAAGAAATCGAATACGTATAAATATCGTCACGGACAAAAACTTACAAATGTAAATGTAAATATGTACGACTGGCACAAATATAGCCGTCCATCGGAGAAATGTTACATTTTATCTGAAATATTAAAGATGCGATATGACGCGACTGCAAAATAAAAATAAGTCGGTAGTACGAAACTTGAAGAGAGTAAAAAATTAAAGGTTTATCCTTTTTTTCGTTCGACACGCGGACGAAACTCAAACGAGATCGTACATGGCATGGAAAGTCGACCCCGGAAATAAGCTCTACATCATAATTGTGACAGTTTTGAGAGTCGAACAAACCTTGATGAGAGTCCCGAGGTAGGGGAATCGTCGACACGGACGTCGGCCATAAGAGAACGAAGAGAGCGACGAGCGGGCGGAGGCGCGCTCCCGGCGACGCCCCGCAGCCGACGGGAGCCCCCATCGCGCTACGCGATTGTCTTACGCGACGGGGAGGGCGGGAACGGCGGGATCGGAGGCGAACGCCGCGTCCAAAAAGCGCCCCGTCGAACTCCGCCCTTCGACGACGCGGTTCATACCAAAGCGACGCGACGACACGACCCGCCCGCGCGCCCGCGCACGACGCATTGCCCCCGAACTCACCGACCTCGACGCTCCATTTTACGACCATACGCGTCAGTGTCTCGACGTCGACCGCATTTTGGCCCAAACGCATTTACTATAATAACCTTACACTGACGTTTCCAATATGCGTTTTTCAATTTAAATCTAAACACGTTATCGTAATAATACCGGAAAACGATGTTATAAAACACTAAACAATATTATATACATTATACCTGAAATTAACACATTAATCCCTTATATATCCCTTTCTTAATTTTTAAAGACGTTCTATTTAATATTAAAAAAATATTCATAACTATAACACAATGACTAAATATGCGCAATCTTTTGACATATCTAACAAATATTTTTTGTCGCGATTATAATTATTATATTATTTGTTTATAATTAAAAATTATTTGAAAAGAAAAAACATGCAATGATTTATTTTCCTTATATGTATTATAAATATTTAATATAAAACGTTTACGCTTTTGAAAATTTTGCAACTTTTCCAATTTTTGGTACATTTGTTACAACTCTATTATTGTGATGTTATGTACTTGAACCCGTTTAACTTCTCAAATTATGTTTACTTAAAATATGAATAACAAAAAATTTTAACAGAAAAAAAGGAAAAAAATATATAATAAAATATGCATTTTGAGGAATATATTTATTAACTTGATTAAAAATAAATATTCTTACATAAAGAAATAGAGCAATTAAAAAAGATGAAAGAAAACAAACAGTACATTAGATATTCACAGAATATTCAGTTATAATAACATAAAGTAAAAAGAAAGAAATGCTAAATGTACATATACATAAACGTATACATACACATCAAATTTAAGTCCTAACAATAATAATTGAATTATTATTATATTATAAGAATGTATATATATATATATATATATATATATATATATATATATATATATTTATTTATATATATATATATATATATATATATATATATATATATATATATATATATATATAAAGAACAAGAAATATGAAAACTAAAAGAATACTGCATAAATTAATCACAATATTTTACATAAAGTACTAATTCCATCCACGTTTTAGAAAAGAGTTATATTGGAGATATCGCAACATTATTCATTCAATTCCACACATCACACAATTTCAAGCATTAAATTAAAATATTTTAAGTTTTATTTTCTATAGTCTTCTTGCCTTCCACTTTATTTTTCATAATTGAACACTCCAATTCTAACTTTTTCTTTTCTAATAACAACACTCGATGTTCAAGTTCTAAGCGTTCTTTTTCCAACTTCATATTTTCTTGTTCTTCTTTTAATTTATCCGTTTCACTGAGCAGTTTTTCAGCCTGAAAAAAAAAATAAAAACGTTACAAAATCAGCTATTGTAGAAAACAATGTCAATATTATTTTAATGATGAGTACAAATTTCATTTATATGAAAAATGTTATGACTTCTTTATATTAACTTTTGGTTATAATTTAGTGTCGTTATCTATATTGTATATGTGTTTTTATTGTTTCATCAAAAAATTATAATTTATACTAAAATAGTAAAATCTTAATATAAAAATTTTCCAATTTTTAACCTGCCACAGAGTTAATATTAAATATATATAAATATTTGTGTGTGTTTGATTAAAAAAAAAAGAATTTACTCTTAAAACAATTAAAGTTTTTTTTTCACTTTCAATTCATACATATAATTTAATAAAGAACACTCAAAAAATTCATAGCAAAATACAAAAATTTGACCAAGAAATAGGTTAATGTTTTGTATCAACTTTTTATTAAACTGCACGTTCGATTAATACATATAATTGTTATTGGAGTAAAATACCTAAATTAAAACTAATAAATTGAATATTCCTAGAGTTCAGTGCGCGTTACATATTTGGGCATCAGCTCCTCTATCCGCTTAATAAAGTCAGTCTTCTCGATGCAACCATCGCACGTTTCATCCCAGTCGCTGAGAATTTTCCTAAGATCCCTGACCTTCAACTTTTTTAGATCGACCGAGTTGAAGTCTATCTCTTTATCGTATCGAAGATCACATATCTGAGCGTCTTTTTTCTTCAATTTCTCACATATCTTATCGGAAGGCATAGACCAACTGAGAGGTTTTGACATCTCGCCCAATATACCAGTAGCCGATTCCTCGAGACCGCCCAAATAATAGCAAAACCTGTTCTCTTTGTTCTTAGTGCCTTTGCAGAATTTTTTGAATTCGTCTTCGATTTTCTTCGGATCAGATTTGACCGATGAATCGAGACTCGCCGAGAATCTGTCTATGGTTTTGACGCACACCTCGCAATCGCCCTCTCGTAACGACGACGACGTATTAATAATGACGATTATCGTCATCACCAGGGCCAAGCACTTGTTCTGCCACGAAGCCATCTCCGCTGAAGAAACGTTAGAAAATGTGCCTTCGAACGCACCGCACCACACACCGATGCCTCAATTCGACCTGGCGGCACGCGATTGGTACACGTCACTAACCCTACATTGGTCGTTTGTACAAAATTTACCCCACACACTAGCGAATATATCAGACAGTGTCTCAATTTTTAAATTGTCGTCGCATTTTTTTATTTATTAAAAATATAATTATATTTTATTGAATTAATTATAAAGCCGACTAAATAAATATTATTTGAATAATCATATATGTGACCTTCTATTTTTACGTAAATAAAATATTTTATACTTAAAGGTTATATATACAAGGGTGGGTTGGAGCCGGCTGTTAAAATTGTTGAAACTCGACGAGCTGTTTGTTAAATTTTGAAAAACGAAAGTAAAAAAAACGGTAAATTACGGTACATTGTCATCATTTATTTTTATACAGTATAAAACAGCGTTTCTCTTTTTTTTCTCTTTATACCTTAATTCTAACCTAATTGTTTAATTCTTTTATTTTTTTAAATTTTTAATAATAAATTTAATTAGAGAGGCACAGACAATAATTGTACATTTTGGCAACAGAAACGAAACTAAATAGAAATTTTGAAAAAATAGCTAATATGGCTAAGATATATAAATTTTTTGAAACTACAGACAAATCATAAATTGACACTCGGATCACATAACAGCAGTTGTATCGAATGAAACAAATCTTAAACATATATTAAACAACTAATACAAGCCGCGAGAAACAATCATTGATTAATGATTACCGTATTTATTATGCAGTATGCGCAATCGTTAATTAATGATTGCCGCCTATAGAGTGTTAATAATAATGTTTCTATTCTAAGTTATTTATTTCTTGACAAGCATGAAAATGTATGGTGTATACTTAAATAGCATATTGTAAATATAAATATATTTATACAAACTTAAATAACTAATCATGAAATTTAAAAAAAACATAAGAATTCAATCATCAACAACTGAAAAATCCAAAGTTTATAAAATAATAATAATGGAAATATTCAAACGATTAAAGTATAAGCACAATTATTATTATGCTAAACTTTATTTTTCTGACGCCAAAATAATGTGTAAATGCGTATTAAATAATAAATGAAAATATTTGCAATATTTAAAAATTATTTATTCTATTAAAAAAAGTATTCGAGTAAGAACTATTAAAAATGATATAGCACTTTTCGTAATTACAAATTCTTAATCATTATATTAAAAAATAAACAATCTAGATGGTAAAATTTACCCCAGATGTGATTATAGGGGTTAAACACGTGGGTTCAAATAGGAGTGGGGGGAATTGACGTGTAGTTTCTGGAAATTTTATCATATTCGTGAAACGATGCGGATTTCTATATCGCATAGTATTAAAAATATCAAAAAATATTTTAAAAATCGATATATTTATGTGTATATATTTAAAATTGAATTAGTGTATTTTTATAGATACAATTAGAAATAAAGAAAAAAAAACAATTAGCGATATATACTCGGTTTTACATACCTCCAATATCAATACAGATTTTTGTAACTCATCATAATCGTTATCCATTGTGCGAAAAAAACAAACCAAAACCCCCCTAAACCCAATAAAAAACACAATTTATAAAATTGACAGCTAACCCTTAGTGTTGCAACAACGCACAATCCTTTATTATTTCGCTCTCTCTAACGGCAACACAGTTCTATTTTTTTATGTGCATTTTAAACTATGATTAATGAAAATCAAATATTTTAAATTATATTTATTAATTGGTATAATTAATAAAAACTTTGAGAATTAAATGGTAAATTGCAATGAATTTTGGGGGGTACATTCAATGGTTCCAAATTAGAAAAGGAATATATATATATATATATATATATATATATATATATATATATATATATATATATATATATATATATATATATATATATATATATATATATATATATATATATATGTAAAAATAAATTAAATTTCATGAGTAATTTTTATTAATAATTATTATTAAGTTAAGGCAGGGTATTTAAAAATTTTATGTTTTTTGTTTTGCCGTTTTCAAACGTTTTCTTAACTCAGATTAATGTATTACTCCTGCGTTTATAATTTGCCCTTTTAAAAATAATGTTTTTCCATAAATGGATCAATTTTCATTAAAAATCACAAAGCTCATTTGTCAATCATAAACTTTATTTTTTTTTAAGTTATATACCATCTTTTTAAAATTTGTTGATACATATTTTTCAGGATACAACATCAACATTTCTTATAAGTATGTTTTAAGTGGCAACACTTTTTTTAGTAACAACAATATTCTTAATCCTCAGATATCATCAGTACTCAAAAGATGTCATACGCAATCACCACAACATAAAATTCGGTTAATATTCGAATTATATTCGCAAAAAAAAATAGCCGCAAATACAGAATTTTATTGCAATTTTTTAACTTGTGAATAAAGAACATATTATTAACTTAATTAGTATGATTAAAGGTTTTATACTCTACAATAAGTAATAATAAGTCTCTCATCTCGTTTTATCCAGTAGATATTTTAGAGCAAATCTCAAAATAAAAAAAACCGCATAGAAAGTTTTGACAAAGCATTCTTTCTGTTTTATAAAATTGTTTGAATTTTCCAGATATCACATAAATAAAGTTTTATTATTATTACTCTATAGTACTAAAAGTCAATAATTTATTCATCAGATATGGTATTATTTTGAAACAATTTGTTAATACTGTCAACATTAAATGTATCAAAGCCTTTTCTTCCGATTTGGTGAATCAGAACAAATAAATTGAAATTCAATCCATACAATTTTGAAATTATATAAAAAACCCATATAAAGTAAGGTTAAAATGTATATTAAAATAATCTATTGAATTGAACATTATATTGTTTGATTCATTATTTTTAATTTTATTTTTACTCTCAATGTAGATTAAACGTTTAGAAAGCGTTGGTGATATTCCAAACTGTTTGTTCAATTTTTTTAATGGCAATACCATTTCTAAATTTGTATCTGGCACGAGATAACGAACCATATAGTCGGTCATATTTAACTTTCCGCATTCCATTTGCAATTTTCGCATGGAATGCACGCGGTTCGTACTGTTAAGGTTAGAGTTTAGATCTATATAAAGTCATCCATAGGAAAAAACTGCGAACAATAATAGTGACGTCATTTGTTTACAAATGGCGGATTGATTGTCGTCAAAATGAGCGAGTGTGAAATCATGGATTCAGAAATCAAAGAAGATGTTGTGGAGCCGAAGAGTTACATCAAATGGTTAGATAAATATATGAATTTGATAAAAGAGAGTAATATTAAGAGTAAAATAGAAGGGTTCCAAGAACTGGAAGAACATGTGCGTAATATTAGAAATGAGTCGACTTTGGAAATATTCGACGAAATGTACGAATTGCTAATGGAAAACATGGAGGCCGAACGCGGTAAAGTGCGCCAAGGAAATTATCTTCTATTGAAATTGTTTGTTGAAAAGCTTCCGATATCGACAGCGCGTCGTATTATTGATAATTTCTTCCCACTTATAAAAAGACTGGTTCTTGTATCTAGACATGAAATATATGAGGAAGATTGTCGCTTTCATCTATTACAGCTTCTGATTTTAATGGTCGATCGCTATGAGGATAATTTGTTAGAGGAAATTTTCGATGATTTAATTGAAATTTCACTTCACTCTCAAGGAAATGAATTCTCTTCAGTTCCAGAAGAGTCTTGCAAGTTAATTTTGCCTCTTTGGAAAAAATTTCCAAAACTTTGTTATCCAAAATCTGAACACATTTGTGAGCGTGTATTATCCTCATTTAGTAATTCACAGTCTACAGTCAGAAGTATAGCTCTTCGAACTATTCGTAAGTATCAATGTAATCTATTGATATAATAGATATTTATATAATATTGTTATTTGATATACATCATTTTTTAGTTACTGTAGTAATGGAAGGATCTGATAATTGTCTTAAAATGGCTTATGAACCTATAGCAAATTTATTAAAATGTAGTACTCCAGAGACCCGATTAGAAGCTATTAGAATAGTTGGTTATTGGATAATTCATCATCCAGATAATTATTCTATTCTACATTTGATGATATTGTTAATATTTAATAGGTAATATTTTAAACGTTATTCAGATTTCTCAATTTTTTATTCATATATGTTTTGAATTCACTTATAAATCCTTTTTTGTTAGCTTTAATGATTATTCAGAGATAAATAGAAAAGAAGCTGCCAAGATCTGGGACGAGATTGGACTGCAATATATGATTGAAAATCAAGAAGAATTGGCAGATCTTATTGCCTCAGATAAAGTTGATCACTATCCACCCGGTATTAATTTTCGAGGAAATAAAATTAATTTAAAATACGATTATTATTTTTATTTTTCACTGTTCTTTTTTTTAGTGCCTCGCCCTAATTTGGGATGTCGAACTATTGTGCAAAGAAATATGCATAGAATGTTACCATTAATTATGGAAAGTACGTATTTTCTCAAGAATTTTAACTCAATTTTTATCTTAAAATTTTATTTATACTTTCATTTTTAATGATTTTCAGAATTTGAAAATTCAGAATGTACTATAGTTTGTCAGGCGGGTCAAAACCTCTATTTTCTTATGTTAAATGCTGAATCTAAAAACATGCAATTTGGAACAACTATTTATAATTGCCTTTGTAAAGGCGTAAGAAGCGATAAGTTTAAAGTTCCAGAAGAGGTTAGTTGTTGTGTAATTTTACTTATTTTTTAATTTTGTTCATATATTTTTGACTAATTTGTTACGATATATGATGAAAAATAGAAGAAATATAATAGATTTAAAATATTTATATAATATATTTTAATATATATTTGATTATTGTATTTATGTGATTATGAATTCCTTATCTAAATTTTATTTTATTTATCTTCTTATCGCTCTCTTTTGTTTATCTTTTCAAATGAACATATTTATTTCTCGTACTTTAATAACTTTTTTTGTGAAATTTATCCATAAAATAAAATTTGCAGTTTATTAAGTTAGTAGAATTGTTTGGTTATTTTGTTGGACCAAAAGTTTGGTGGAATCTACTAATCAGCGATTTGGAAGACTTGCCTGCTCTTGATATTTTAAATGTTCTAATTAAGGGCGCTGATGTCGAACAAATGCGGGAAAAATATTTAAAAAGAATTTTTAAAGAATTGTGTCAAACTCGTTTGCTTCGAAATAAAAAGGTAAGAAGATAATTTTTATTTTTAATTACTTTTATAGATAGTAATAGATTACATTGCGTTTCCTTCTCCTTAGTTATCATATCAGAGGAAAATTTTAACAATTACTGAAACTACAATTACCACTTTTGGAATATATTGTAAGTCAGCTGATCAAGATATTTTTAATATATTGTTTAATATATTTGCTTCACCATTAGAACCTGAAATGAAAGGACGCGCCCGTGGTAATTTAAGTTTTTTTATTATATTATTAAGCTGTTAATTTTTTTACTTATTACGTTATTTTAGATTTATTGGAAAAATTTAGACAAGCTATTCAACTCGGTTCTAATATAAACGATCTGTATGATAAATATATCAGACACATATTAGTTAATATTACATCTGAAATATGTTATTGGACTAGAGAGAGTCACGATGAAAATTTATTTCGTGCAATTTTAGAAGAAACTGGTATTTAAAAAATAATACATGTTTTATATGAATTTTTCTATATTTGTAATTTTATTATCATTTCATGTATTTCAGGTCCAGTTATTGGATCATACCTTCATATAATAACACCAATATTATTCGAGGCTCTATGTAAAAGATCTGAAACTAAATTGGATTTATTAACACATCTATCTATTATATTATTAAAGAGAGATGAGAATTTTAAGTCAACTGATCCAGAGAAATTATACGAATTTTATCACATTCTTATTCGAGGTATGTAAAATAGTTTTATGTTGACCTAGATTTTATTTACACTTTTAAAATAAAATTTACTGCATCTTTTTAATTTTTTATAATGGATTTTATATTCATACTTTAAACATTACAATAATTAATACGTTGAAAGCGGAAGTTCTTTTAGGCTGAAACCATTTCTACGTTTTTATAATATTCTAAGTTGAAGTATAATTGTTTTTAAATTTGTAATTTTATTTAATATAATGGCTATCTATCATTACTATTTTATACAACATGAGACTTATTAAAATCAAGATTTTTAGTTAAAAATATTATAGGTCTATATTTAAATTTTGTTATGAGTATTAATTAATATTATATAGTAGAAGCCGTTTACTTAAAGCAATATGAAACACATCTTATCCAATTAAGCGGGTGGTCCAATTAACCAATAATAATAAAATATCTTTCATACACATTGTCAATACTTCAACAATTTTATCTTAAAAGCGTGCTTTATTCATTTTGTGTTTAAAACTTAAAGCATAAGTATAGATGCATACAGCAATCAAAATTTCTACAGAATTTATAAAAATTTAATTGCTTTGGATCTAATCCATTTTTTACTATAATTAATGCCTTAAGGGTAGTTTCTTTTGGGATCATGGGTAGTCATAAAATACTGTAATTCTTTCTCTGCCTGTATAATGAAGAGTTCCCTGAAAGTGATGCTGTCCAGGTTATAAGATAAAAAGATACCTGCTGCATGAGTTTTGCCTTTTTTGTGAGAAATATATAAACTAGTTACTTTTTAAATTTATTTAGTTATTGCATATGAATCAAATCGTTTTTTAAAATATTCATTTAAAGTATAATGGTACATTCCTTTAAATGACTAATCGATCAAATTCCAATTTTGGTCCAATTTGACGGCTTTTTGGTCCTTTTAAAAATATAAAATTAATAGATATTTTTAAATATATTTTGGAAACTTTTCTGTTTCTAACAAGTAGCTGATTCTATTAACCAGTGAGCCCATTGTGCGGGTTTTGTATTTAAAATACCATTTTAAATAGTAAACTACCAATAACTTAGACTTAAGTGCTTGTTTTGTCCATTTCATTATAAATAAATAGTTTTACTACAAAGCTAACACTATTATTTCCTATTAATTCTCTTTAACAAAAGTATAAAAATATTTTATGAATAAATTAAAAAAAAAGAATTATTTCTTTTATAAGATACTGAATTTATTATGCTTTTATATTAATAACTTTTTATGAAGTCATTTAGTTTAAAATTTGGTATCATAATACATTTGTAGAAATTTTTATTCCTATTATATCATCTGCTGGATATGGCAGTGATGAAGTGAAAGCTATGGTTGTCTGTTGTTTATGTGCACTTTTTCAAGATACGGAATCGTCATCCGAAGTTCATGGACAATATAAGTTTGATAAATGCATTGTTGTCAGTATAGTTTTTCTCATACTACTATTTTTATGATAGGATATTTATTACACATTCATAACTCATAACAATGATTATTTTATTTCAGAAACTAGATCTTTTTCCAGATGATGAATCTTTAAGACCATGTATTGACGACTTATTTACTAAATTGACACCATGTCTGCAAGAAAATCTAAATAAACTGAAACAATTTACTTTAAGAGCTTTAAGGTCTATTATTATATTTACTAAGAAAAGAGATTATTTTACTAAGAGTCATTTTGAAACCTGTTACAAAGGTATAGTTTAATTTTTAATAAATATATATACTTTCTAATTAAAAAAAAAGTTAATGCTATATTTTCTTTTAGCTATAATACCAAAATTGGAAGATAATAATGATCAAGTACGTCTTCACGCTGTTGAAACATTATGTACATTATTTACACATCTTCCATCTGATTATAATATCAATGATCATATCGACAATTTATATAATACATTGCTCATACATTTGGAAGATCCTGATCCATCTTTCCAAGATGTCGTTCTTGGTAATTTGAATTTAAATATTTTTCTTCATCGTTTTTCTTTTTTTTAATTCAATATTTATTATATTTAGATGCATTGAAGAAACTTTGCGATTTTGAGCCAAAATTGTTGAAAGAGAAAGTGGATTTAAATATAAAAGTATATAGAAATACTAAAGCTTTAGAACACCTCGATAAACATATATCTAAGACGTTGTTAATTTGAAAGTTTTTTCGATATGTATTATTGATTTTCTTTATATTTGCATGAAGTGTTTTAATTAATTACATATTTTATATTTTTTGTTTATAGAAAACGTAATTGTCATCCTAGTCATTTTTAACGTATTACCATTGTGCCTTATTAAATATCTAGGCTATATTTGTTTGTAATTGAAATATTTTTGTGTGTATTTTTCAGTTTTCTAGTATATCTGTGATTATCCAAATTTTGCGCATATTTTTATCGAATAATTAATTGTTCAATACATGCACACACGCACGCACTCTCACATACACATGATGCCAGCATCGACCATTCATTATACAAAAAAATCTATGAATATATAGAAATCCATAAAGAAATGGATGTTAAATTAAATATTTACGATCGATTTATAAATATCAACACAGATTTAAATATCCAACACTTATATAAATTAGAAGTTCTTAATATTTTTGGTATAAATTTCTAGATTGTTAATTATGAATTGAATTAAAAAAAAACTGTTCCAATTTTTTCCATAATATCATATCTCTATTATTAATTATTTACAAAAGTAAAAAATGAAAACTAAACTTTTAATAATTGATCTTGCAGATTACTTAGCTCAATCATGATTTTTGAAATTCAGCCATAAAGCACGCACTCACTCACTCACACACACACACACACACACACACACACACACACACATATATATATATATATATATATATATATAGTTTTTGATTAATTTGAAATACAGTAAGATATCACTTAATATGGTAGATATGTCCCAATAAATTCCAACGCTAAGTGAAACAACGTTGAACGAGGTTATTTTAAAACTTAAATAATAGATATATGTGAAACAGATCCAAGAAACTTTTATCAAAATTTAAATCATTTTGTATATTTTTTTATATTGTTTCCGCTTTTCTATTATTTCTATTATATATTGATGTAGTCTATAACATTTTTGGTATTGTACTTTTTGGAAACTCTCTAAGGGATTGTTCATTTTATCCATCGATTCTATTAATCAGTTATCGAAATGTCTACCAGTGATAATAAAGCTTTAAAAATTTATATTACGCCATAATCTATTAATTGGATTAACGTAGTTGTATTTATGTTTCTTAAATTTACAGTAGCGTTTAACAGATATATAAAAATATTTGGTAAACAAAAAATACCGCGTAGTATTGAAATAGCATTAAGTGAAGTCTTGCTGTATAATAATATAATATATATAATTATTTGTTTCAAGGAAAAACTATTAATAATAGATAATATTTCTTTGGAACATAGCATTAGTATTTTGTATGAACTGTATTTTATTTAGAGTAAAAATCGTTGTTTTTTTCTTAATTTTGTCTTTAAAGAAATGTTATGCATTTATTTTTTTTTTGTGTTTATCCAAAAAATATGATCAAATTAAATTATCAATCAATAATTGTTTATTTTATTTATTTGTTTCCAAGTTTCTCTTTTATCTCGATAAAAGATATAGAAAATTTCTATAAATAGTGGTACTTAAATTATTTTTAAATATATGTAATGTGTGTATTTCGTTTTAGTTCGTAATTTCGTTGAAAATATTGATTTCTAAATTTATGAAATTTAAAGTATATTCATTAAAACCTAAACTTTATATATTTACTTATTTATATGGGTTTATAGAATGATTTAATTCAAATTTTTATTAAAAATTTACATTTTAACCTGTATTAATTTTTATTTTTTTAAATAGGACAACATAGAGTATAACCTAAAATTTTGAGTATGTAAATTAAAAAAAAGCTTAAGAGTACATTTATTACGAATGCAAAAGGTTCAAAATAATTATTAGAAATGAAAATTATTCTCGATAAACGTAAAGTGAAGAATTTTATTTTTAAGTATGGCAACATTTGTTGTAAGGTTATGCGATGTTGATTACATTGCTTATTTGTTATGACAGTTAGAAAATGGAATTTCCATCGTTAGGTGAACGTTGTTCTCAGGAAAATTGTCAGCAATTGGATTTCATTCCTCTGAAATGCGAGTGTGGCACCTTTTTCTGTAAAACCCATTTTTTACCTCATTGTTTGTCCGGAGAATGCCTAAAATCTATGAAACCGCAACAAGAAATAACTGAGCTAACAGATTCGATTATTTTTAATTGCAAGTTTACCGGTTGCAAGATTGCTAGTGTAATTGAAATGCCATGCATCAAATGTCAACAACATTATTGTATTCAGCACAGATTTCACGAGTAAGATTTGTGTTTATTTATGATTTAGTTGATTTTTTTTTGGTCATTAAATATTATAATAAATAAATATCTGGAATATTATTTTTTCTATATTCTATCTTAATAATATTTGTGTATTTCAGAAAATGTTATGGTTTAAATATCAAGAACGAAATACTACTAAAAAAAATTGAAATAGAAGAAGAAAAAAATCGCAATTTCGAGAATAAGAAACAATTAATACAAGCTGAGGTAATGAAATACATTTTATATTGATATTTTCGTTTATTTATATATATATATATATATATATATATTTATATATATATATATATATATATATATATATATATATATATATATATATATATAATTTTATAATGCAGGTCACAGAAAAGTTAAGAAAAGCAGAACAAACATCACAAGCAAAAATGGCACTCAAGATTCAATTAATGAAGTTGAAATCGAAAGCTATTGGCGAGAAAAATGTCCCAAATATTGATCGCGTGTATTTAGCTATAAAAATTCCAATTGATACTATAGGAAAAAATATTGGAACTGATCCATTGCCTTCAAATGGTAAGAACCATGCAGAAGATAATTTAATTAAACCCACTTTCATCTCTAAACAATGGTCATTAGGCAGAGCCATTGATTCAATTTCTAATTTATATTCTATCAAAAATGAAAATAACGTTTCATCGGCGCCAAAATTACGATTATTTAGAGATTCAGATAGTATGTGTTTAACTTTGCTGGAAATGGATCAAACTATACAACAATTGCTACAAAACAGTACAATAGTGGATGGTGAAAGAGTATTTTTGGAGTATGTAAATTCTAATTGTATTCTTAATGCAGAAAAAAATTGTGCATATTTTATAAATTCATAAAACTAGTGTAAATTAGTATTCTTAAAAATAAATCAATTTTCAGAAAATATTTTTATTAAAAATTTTCACGTACAATAAGCAAGTTTTTTTTTTTTATTTGTTATTATTTTGAAATACATTATTAATAATTGGAAATTATATTTATGAAATCGATTACATCGTTTAAGGTAGAAATATTATCTAAGTGATGTCATTTTTTATAGAACATTTTTTTTAACTTTATAATACAATCTGACAATCGCATTATCGATATTTTTATGAGCGTAACACTAATTTCATTAATAATTTAATATTTTTTATTTATATATGAATACGTCGTATATATTTTACTATAGTAAAATTTATTTGAATTGTGAAAATAGTAGAAATTTCATCCTAAATACAGAGGAAAATTGAAAAATTTTAGAGGAAAATTGAAAAATTTTAAATTAACCATTTAAAAATTACTCGAAATATTTTTACGTATTATCACTGTTTTATGATAATATTTCAAATAATAATAATAATATGTAGAAAAGTGCATCAAAAACCAACAATTCAAAATGTCAATGGTGGGGCAGTAGAAATGTCTTCGGTTTACAAGCAGTCAGTGTTTGTTCGGCTTCGAAGCCCGTCGCGCACTTTCGATATATAATATTAATTCATCGTGTGAATGCAACGTGTCATTTTTTTTTTTTTTGTAAAATCGATTCAAATTCGCATTATCAACAATTCGTAATTCCCGATCGATTATATTAAGCGGCAAAAAATAGAAAAAAATCAGATTATAATACGCGGAAAATTTGCTTCGTGCTCCGAGAGCGTTTCCAGTTTGTTTTCCTACATTGATGTATTTTTATTTACGTTCGCATTAATTTCCATAAAATAAAAGAAAATTTCGGATGTTTACTTTAACATTTTTTTCCAGTTAATAATAGTAATAATAATAAGTTTTATTTTACGAAATAATATTTCAATTATTACTAGTATTTAATTATACATTTTTTTCAAATATAAATACATAATTAAATCTTTTATGCTTATTTGTTTTTATTTATATGTTACGAACCGATGAAAATATGTGTTTTTTATTTTTTTCTTCTATCATCGTCATCGTTAATTAAATAAATTCATTTATCTTATCTAATTAAACGGTGATATATATATATATATATATATATATATATATATATATATATATATATATATATATATATATACATTTTAAAAATATCTTTAAAATTGTCAGGATTGTGAATAACATGTATTAATTGCAGTTAAAAAGATAAAATAAATTAAGTTATTTCGCGTTAAAGAAGATTAACATGAACCGTTAATTGTTGAAATGGTGCCTCATGAGAACTGAAAGTGAGGATATTCGCATATCTTTGATCGGATCGTTCGGCGGAGGAAAGGTAAAAGATTTATTATATTAAAATATGGTAGATTGTTATTTTATTATATACATTTTAAACCGAAGTGATTATATATATATATAATATAACCGCTTTGTATATATGTATTTATTATGCAAATCTTGCTTCTTATCTTACGTACGTTGCGGTTAAACGTTTGTCGAATATATTCTTATTTTTTATTGTTTTTTTTTATATTATAAAAAATATTTCAAAATTTCTTAACTTTTAATTTAGTTTAATAAAAAGTATTAAGATAAATTTATTTTAGTTTATAAATAATAACAGAAAAAATATAACGTGTTTGGTGCTGAATATGATTATATTTACAGCTATTATAAGGTAGATATAATTTTTATTTATTATGTTGAATTACACTGTCATAAATATAAATATATTAAAAATATCTTTAAACGTTATTATTTCTATAAACTATATTTAAATTGTAAATTCAACACGTCGAATTTACGATTTGATTAAAATGGTTATTTCATCAAATTTCGTACAAATAGAATTGTATGAAATAAAATGGCAATGCTTAAAAATTCGCACTTCTACGACCTAAATTCGTTCAAAAAAGTCCGCGATAAAAATTGTACACGCGATCGAATACCGGTATTATTTTTGGTCATAACGCGAGACTTTTCGACCGTCGAATTATTTTTTTTTTCACCCGATTCTCTCTTTATTCTTTTTTCTTCGGCGTCGTTTCAATTTATTTCGTTTAAAATTCGTTTATCGTTCAGAATAAATAGACATTTATTATTCGTGTCCGCGTGTGCGAAAAAAAATTTTTTTTTTAATACGCCGCTTTAAAACGGACGGACATTGCTCGTTCGACGATTACTTTCTTCCCGCTCAAGTTAATCAACCCCTTCACTGCCAATGAGACCACTTTCACTCATTCACTTTCACATCGTGGCGTCTGTGTGTTGCCTTGAAACAAAACGAAAAAATAATCAACATCAAGGTCGTTTACGCTTACTTTAGACAACGCGAACAATTTATTATTATTATTATTATTACTATTTTGATTTAATAAACATTATAACTTCATATACGGATTCGAAATGATATTGATAAAAATTATAATTTATTTTTCCCTTCATATTTATATTATTATACAAACGTATATTTTAATCAGCAATTTTCAATTAGAATATTAAAAATAGTACCTAATAAATCTTTATATACAACAACTCAATATATTTAATAACTCTATATTTAATTTTTTATATATTGTTAAATTAAATTTTCAACCGTTAATACTACATTTAAAATTTCAATGTATAATATTGGTGAAAGGAAGGCAGGCGATTGAAAAACTTTTTGATATCCATGTGGATTAGATTGATGAAACTTATGAAATTCTATCGATGTTACTCGTTCGAACCCTAAAAAAGAAAACTTTGAATCCTGTGTCTTCATCATTATCACGCCATCTATTGGTGAAGTTAAATCTATTTTTGACCATGACCAGTATAGTAGTCGTCACATTTAATGTTAGTTATTAAACATTTTTCAATATTTTATTTAATTTTTATCTATTATTTTATTTTAAAAATATTTGTAATTCGTGAAATATTATTTGATTATCTCAATATTAAATATTTCCTTCGATTATATTTTTATACTATATGCACGTGTATCATAAAATAGCATTATATGTATTATTATTATTATATATAATGTGTTATTATACGTTTTATATTAAATCGTTATAATAATGCGAACGCGTTACGTTTGACTGATTTCGGCGTGTTATGCCGGTGAAAATTTTTCGTTGTATAACGATTCGCTAAATCGTGACCGTTTCAAATGAATTAAATATCAAGTCACCGTTCATATCCGTAAATTTTACACGTGTTAAAAATCATGTCGAATTGTCGGCTCCGAGCCGCATACACACATAAATAAAATCATAGTATAATCTATATCTCGGAAATGGGGTGTGATAGATAATATGTATCCCTCTCCCCCGAGAAAATGCGTATTAATGTTGGTGAATGTCGATTATAATCGTTTTGAATGTTGTTTGTTTGGTAATCTTTACGAACAATATCGTTGAACAATTTTATTGAGAAAACATTATTGCAATGTTGTCTTGCGATATTTATTGGAATTTCCTATATCAATAATAATATTGATTTTTTTTTAATTATATATTAATTTTAACTTGAATACAACATGTCATTGATAATGCGTAAATTTGAATTTACTCATTGTCGCTGTATATACTACTGTGATCAAAAAGTAAGGTGAAATTATCATTTAAAACTTCCGAGCATTAGGAAAGCAGGTAAATTGTAATTTTTTCCTAGGTTGGTAGGATTGTCTATAACATTTCCCAAGCGTCTGTTTGTTAAAAAGTTTAATTATCTCCGACTTACACGTTTTTTTACAATTTTTGGTTCACTGAGTCAATGTAGTAGACACTATTATGGTCATACTGCTTTGATTCTTCGCAACTTTTTTCGAAAAAACTCTACTCATATCGTTCCGCAACCATCGCATTCGCCTGATTCGGCACCGTGCAACTTAAAAGACCAATACGGGGACGCCGTTTTGACACGATTGTGGAGATAAAAACTGAATCGAAGAAGGTCTTGAAGGCTATATCGAAAAAAAAGACTATTCCGACAGTTTCGAGGACTGGAAAAAGCTTTTGATCACAGTGTTATATAATAGTATTATTTCATAAAATATCAATTATAATTAAGCAATTATAATTTAATTTAAAATATAGAAAAAATACATACGACATATATACAAAAAAAAATAATATTCGAAAGTTGGAAATAGAGCTGATGCCTCGTAAAAAATTAAATCAATATTTTGAATTTTGAAAGAGGAATCTTGTTTCTTTATTGATCTCTCAAATTCTAGTATTCTATTAGGGTTTACTATATTATGTCTGAAAGCTTACTTTTTTATAATATTAATTCCAGATTTTACAATATTATTGTTAGTTGATATATATATATATATATATATATATATATATATATATATATATATATATATATATATATATATATATATATATATATATATATATATAAAGAAAGTTTGTACTATCTATTAATTATTCTATATTATATATAATTAACATAGTCCAGTGATATTATTAATATATCCTCGAACTTTGCCAATATTATTATCTGTCATTCTATTCGCGAGAATCGTTCATTGCCAATTGTTTTATATGCGAAAATAAATTAATGTCCGTTCGAACAAATCACAAAATTATTAACGCTGAAATAGTTCAATTCTATTGGTAAATAATCATAACGTCAAAGTGGATTTTCAACTTTATTTCACTTTAAATGTATATATATATATATATATATATATATATATATATATATATATATATATATATATATAAAAGATAATTGAGATAACATAATATCGAACGTATCTAGTTAAATAGTTGTAGTGTAATATGAAAGTAGTCGACGCCGGACGGTGTCATGTAATAGAAATTAGCCTCTGGCATGAGTGGCTTATCAGGCCACACTCAGATGGATTGTGTGGACAAACAGGTCGTTACAGAAAAGATTGTGAATGTTTAAATAAATAATAATAATAATCCGGTCATAACTTTTTTTTTCATAATCAGCATGCAGCTAAATATTTGCAAAATCAGATTTATGTTCGTGTGGCAATCGTTTGTATTTCAGGATAAATGATTTTTCATTACATTATAAATGTGATTATTTATCTGAAATTTTTTTTAATTCTCAGTATTATTGATATATACAGTCGATTATAATATTTTTTTTTTATATGAAAAACGTGTACGAGTTTGATTCTCGTGATAACACTCATATATACCATATATATAATAATACGTATAAATATAAAAATAAGCATTGTTCATTTGTAAACGTGTCATGAGTTAAAATTCTGTAATATACATTATATACACCAAAAACCTAGTTTTGCGTCGTTTTCGAAGTTGTGTCGTGTTAAAATTTCGATTTGCGTTGCAAAATTATATATATATTTTTTTTCAATTTTTAATTTCAAATTTTATGTAAAAATGACCCTTTTGAATTATGATTGTGGTGTTAGAGCATCGTTTCGATTTACGTCGTCTTCTTTCGGTCCCAGTTAACGACGCAAATCGAGGTTTTGGTGTATAGCAAAAAATATACAAGAAAATTGTACAATCGCCTTTCATGAAATGATACGAAGAATAATCATATATACAAAAAAAAATACCGAAAGTAATTGAATATAAATATAGATGAAATTGTTAAGATTGTTAATAATGATAGGTTTTATAGGATAAAATAAATTCATGGAAAATCACGAAAAATAATCTAAAAAGTAGCAATTTTTCATGGCAGAAATATAATAATTACTTAAAATGCTTTGAAGAGAAAAAAAAGAAATATTTATTATATATTATAAAATTCTAAAAATTGCACTGCATAAACAAACTAATTTGACTTACGATTAATGTTTATTTATTTTTTTATTGTTAATTGACCTAAAATGCCGTAAAAATTCGTTATTGCGCACCGTGTTAAAAAAAATCAAACTGATGATCATTTGATTATATATTTTACTATGAAATTATTAGTAAATTATCGCGTTAAATTATATTTATGTAGAAAAAATAATGTATGCTATTTGAAAAGTATAAACGATTAACGTTGCGTTTTTGAACATGACTTTTTATTAACTCTATCGTATAAATAATTAATAATATTTAATTACAATAGTTTAATAATACAAATCATTCATTTATAACAAGAGGAAATAATTTAGTATATATAGGCATGTCATGTCAGATCATTTCTTGTACTACTCATATAATTAGATATCGTCATATAAAATAACGTAATAAAAGATAATATATCGCCATTATAAATTTTTACTGCTGAAAAAAAAATAAATAATAATAAAAAGATGACAAAAATATAAATGTAATTAACGAAACAATAATAAAAATGTCATACCGAAAATGTAATCTTATAAAATTTAATCTGCTGTCAAAGTTCGAATGTCGACGAAGGTGAAATATCGACGTCGCTTTTTATTTATAAAATTATTTTTGAATTACAATATAATTTATTATATATATATAAATGTGTGTGTGTGTACATAGATTTTGATTGGACGCGATATAACCAATCTATCGCATCGCAATATGTAGATCCACGCACGAATTTTGTACACGGATCTACTTGTTTCATATACATAATAATATACTTTTGTTAAAACTGATTTCGTATGTTGTTAGCGAATGTTATTTGAAAATTTTCTATGACTTTCACACATACAGGTTTTGCATTTTAAAATTGTCGCACGTTTTATTTTACGAACGGATTTATATTATGTATTTTATATGTTAATCGATTTGCGGCAATAAATTGTTATCAGATGTGGATTAATTATTTATTATATTTGAAGATCAGATGTTCGCTTATAAATAATGGAAGATTATTACAATAACATATTTTTATCTATAATTAATCGTTGTATTTTATCCTGCTATTATATTATTTGTATTATATATTGATGAAATATAAAAACAGATAATTAGTATATATTATAGTAAATCTAAACATACCTAATTCGGTTAATGAACAAATAAAGATATGTAGGGATTTTGGATATTGATATAAAACGATAAATTGTATTTTATAGATTTTTAATATATATAATTATTATTTATTAATATATAAAAAAATTAATAGAAGAATTTTTAAAATTAAAGTATTTTAATAGATTTATATATATATATATATATATATATATATATATATATATATATATATATATATAATATTTTAGTTGTTATATATAATATTTATATTATAATAAAATAATTTTACTATTTTTTATATCTATTCATAATATAATAGTGTTTGATGAAGTTGTATTAAAATTAAATACAATAAAATATATGATCAAGTGTTTGTTAACTTGCAATTTTATTTGTACAGATTATTGCAAAAAAAAGTAAATAAAAATATAAAAAAAAGTTCTTTATATTGTCATTATCATTAT